>JAJOOH010072100.1:0-14355 GCA_029582605.1 Solanum gracilifrons
TAATATTAAATGACATTTTATTAGAAACTGTAATAATACATATGCATAAATTATACAATAATTAAAGTTGCGATTACATAATGTATACATAAAAAAAAATGTATTCACAAAAAAATATTCATAAAAATAGACGTGTAAATTTTATTGATGTATACAGTAATTGTAGCATGTATACATAAACTTTATATTGTATACATAAGAATATTACCATCAATTATACGTATTACTATAATGAATACAAGAATGAGATTAATATGATACATATATAAATATTATTCATTAATTGTACATGTGATTTTGTTTATGTATACGGTAACTGCACTATGTATACATTAGTTCGTATTCATCGTGTATTCAGTGATTTGTATTCACATAATAAACTTGTATACTTTAATTTAAATTGAGATTGGAATTCATTGGTATACATTGGGTTGTATTCATTAAAATCAACATTCTGATTTTTTACGAAGATCTAACGAGAATCTTTCTTACCCATGAAATTGAGAACAAAAATTTCAAAAAAATATTACCTGAATTTTCGCCAAAAAAAGTTTTAAAAACTTTAGTTCCACAAATCACGAAATTTCAAAATTAATGGGGCAAGAAATGCTACATAATTATATATTAAAAGAAATTATTGGAAGGATCAATAGATAAACATACAGTTATATCTGATTTGCATAGACAAAGTAAATTAAGGAGAATAAGAAAAAATTTAGCTGAGAAGCAAATATACATATGATAAGGATTTTAGAAAGAAAACAAAAAAAGGTTGAATAACCTAAATTTTCGCAAAAACTTCAATTCTACAAATCATGAAATTCACAATTAATTGGACAAGAATAAGATTATATATAAAGATGATTTTTAGAAGTATTCATGAAAAAACATATTATTATATTTGATTTTCATAAACATATTGAATTAAGGAGAAGAATTGAAAATTTGGAAGAAAATCAAATATACGTATGAAAAAAATTATGAAAAGAGAAAAAAGAGAAGAACTCTATTTAAAAAGTGTTGACAAAATAATAATAAAAAAAGAAGAGATAAAATAGGGATAATAAAACAATAAAAAAATTTCAAGAAAAAACAAAGCAACAATCAAACGTATGTTTTAAAAAAATAAGGAGGACAAAAATACATTTTAAAAAAAGAAAAGAAAAATAACAATTCAATGCCAAATAAATAACACAAAGTTTTTTTCTTGCTAAAAAATTAAAAATAAGCTATTTATTGCTAATTTAGTCTATAGGGTGTTATGCTGTTCCATTTCTTATTTATTGTCAAGGCCGAAGGGGTAAGTGTACTTCTCTGGTTGTTTTGTTGGTGGAGTAAGAAACAACAATTTCTTCCACTAAATAAAATGTGCAATTATTTTATTATGTGTTTGATTGATAGAATATGGAATAATAATCTCATGAAATGTACTAAAATGATTGATTTAATTATTTCATATAAAAAGTGGAATATTTTTTTTTAATTAAAAAAAAATCCTATTTCACTAACTAAACTAGCCCTTTTTTTTTATAACTAAACGAGCCCTTAGTATATGTGAGACACTTTTTTTTGTGTTTGAAAACGATTCCCTTCATTTTGACTTGTCATAATTATTAAAAATATTTATAATTTTATAAAATTAAATTAAAATAATTTTTAAAATTATATATTTTTCCTTAAAAATTTTTTTTGCTTAAAATATCTTTAATATTAATTATTCTTTAAAGAAAATGCTATCCTTATATAATGTAAGGCACATTGAAGAGAAAACAAATAATTAGTAAACCACTTCTTCTTTCTGGTTTTTAATAAACGTGCAAGTTGCAACAGAATATGACAACTAAAAATATATGTTTTTTGATTAAGAAAGTTGAAAGTGCATATAAAATGTTGACATATTGCTTAAAACTTTTGATAGTAAAAAGTAATTTTCGTAACTCAGTATTTGATTAAAAGGATTTTGTGATCACTTTTCCTTAATCAAAAGTCTTAAATTCAAATTTAAGTATATATTACTCTCCGTGTCACAAAGAATAATCTAGTTTGACTTGATACGGAGTTTAAGAAAATAAAGAAGAGTTTTGAATCTTGTGATTCTAAATTAAAGTTATGTACAAAACTATCATTTAATCTTGTGGCCTTTAACATGTCACGTGGAAAACTGAAGTTAAAATGTTACCAAAAAAAGAAAAAAGTCATTCTTTTTGAAAAAAGTTAAAATAATCATAAGTCATATAACAATATAATATCTTGTCTATAAATATATTAAGAAAAACTTTTCTCTTTTCTAATTTTTTTTCCTACGAGTATTTAACTTCCATTTGTTTTTTTTTAAAAATTGAGTAAGTCTTAGATAGCAACTTTGAACGTTCTCTTCAAAATTAATTTACATATAATTAATAGCAAAAATACTTGGGAAAAAAATAATTAGAAAAAGAGAAATTATTGTATTTATATTAATGGATAAAAACAGAAGATAATACTAGTAAGAAAAAGATTAGAAAAAGGAATTTTTTTTAATAATATATTTATGAACAAGATAATATATTGTTTATGATTGTGGTATTGTCATTTTTCTTATGAAATATTAATTATCTAAATCATAATTAAAATCCTATTTTTATTCAATTAAATTTTAACCATTGACGAGAGGGAGTTGCTCGGATGATAAGCACCCCTCACTAGCAAAAGGGGTGAGAGCTCCTAGGGGGAGGATAAAAATAAATTAAAAAATAAAAAATAAAAAATTTAACCATTAATTTTTACCTATATTATGTGTCTCATATTCAAGCAAGAACTTTAGGAAAATGGAGAGAGCCAAATCCCTAAATGAAATCCCGAAAATGGCCAATCCAAATTAGTCTGATCTTATTGAGATAATAGTAGTCATTTCACCTACTCCCTTCAGGCCTTCACCAAGGTGGGGCACCAATTCAATATTATATTGAAATTGACCTGAAAAAAGAAGAAAAACATAAGAGTAGTTGGTGAAACCACTTCGGATAAAAACACTCGATCACTGCAAAAATTTCATTCCAACTCTCAAATACCGCCCGCCACCTACTCCACGCCTACAACCACTCAGAGCAACCGGAAAATGGCGTCGGAAGCGCCGGAAACCGCAATTAACTACTGGGGGGATATGCCGGAGGAAGAGTACTATGCCTCTCAAGGAGTGCGAAACTCCAAATCGCACTTCGACACACCCAATGGCAAGCTCTTCACTCAATCATTTCTCCCACTAGACCCAAATGTGTCTCCTAAGGCCACTGTTTACATGACCCATGGATATGGCTCCGACACCGGTTGGCTATTTCAGAAAATATGCATTAGTTACGCAAGTTGGGGTTATGCTGTGTTTGCCGCGGATCTGCTCGGACACGGCCGCTCCGATGGAATCCGATGCTACGCTGGAGACTTGGAGAAGACCGCTGCTACTTCCTTGTGCTTTTTCAAGAGCGTGAGGAATAGCGATGAGTACAAGCATTTGCCGGCGTTTCTGTTCGGGGAATCTATGGGTGGTCTAGCTACTCTTCTTATGTACCTCCAGTCCGATCCGGATACTTGGACCGGGTTGATATTCTCCGCCCCGCTTTTCGTCATTCCCGAGCCTATGAAGCCTTCTAAGGTACTTTTTAGCTACTATTCTGTTTATTTAATTGTTTCTCAGTACATACTTCCCCGTTACACCATATTTTTATGCTAATTTATCAGTGCGATCACTTTTATCTGCTTATACATTGATGACTTATTCAACATAGTAATCCTTCCCGGCAGCAGTGGAGGCAGGATTTTTGTCAAGGCGATTCATAAAACCAGAGAAACAAACACGCCAAAAGCTAAAAACATTAGAAACTGTAGCTAGCGGGAATTTAATCTACTTCGTATAATAAGAGAATTTGAACCCTTTACCTCTGAGCTAGGCTCTTGGTTTGTTTCAAGGTGATCGTACATCTGATATATATATATATATATATATATATATACACATAAAACAAAAATTTAGCTGTGTAATTTTCCAACGAAGGAGAAGGAGGTGCGATAGATCAGCAATGCTTCCTGAATTGATCATACTCTTCATATTTTGTTGTTTGATTTAATTAAACTCTGTCCGTGGACCTGGAGTTGTTACTCTCTTCGGGTCTAATTTGTTCAAACAAAACAAATTTTATGACAGAGGTTCACAAAGCTTAGCTAGTTAGAACTTAAGGACTAAGAATCCTTGTGTCATTGGTTCGAATACACTTCTAAGCGGATAAAGGGTCTAACAGACACATTTGTGGCAGTGAACTGGATTCTGAATTCAAATGAAAGATTATTTTAAACATGTAACCCCTGTGATTCATAAGAAATACTTACTGATTTAAGAGAGACTAATCTGTGAAAGGCCAGTAAGATCTCAATTGACAGCTGATCTTTGTTCTGTAGTGGCTATTTGTATGTTAATGCTCAACTTGTTCTTTATGTATTTAGTTGAACTCCTGATGATTCATGTTGATTCTTAAGAGAACATTCAGGTAATGACTTGTTAACAATGTAAAAATTACATGAAGTAGTTTTTTAAGTAAGAAAGGTATTAATCTTGGTGTGACAGACAAAAGAGCTGGAGAACTTCAACCCGCCTAATGTGAATTGATCAAATTGTCAGTTAAATTATACTCGTACTACGTATTAATTCTCATTTTGAGAATTATATTTGGATTTCAGAAAGTTCATAATTTTAATGATATATTTGAAAATCATTACTAAAGTTACTTCATTCAACTCTTTGGAAAAGAAGGGGACTATAATTTCTGGTGAAGGAAATATCAATAATGAGAGCGTTACTTTTCAACCCATAGGTACATTTATTCATGTATGGACTGCTATTTGGATTTGCCGATACATGGGCTGCCATGCCGGACAACAAGATGGTGGGCAAGGCTATCAGGGACCCTGAGAAACTGAAAATAATCGCAAGCAATCCCAGGAGATACACCGGGAAGCCAAGGGTTGGAACTATGAGGGAGATTGCTAGACAATGTGAATACGTCCAAAACAATTTCCACAAGGTGACTGCTCCATTTTTGACAGCGCATGGTACCTCGGATGGTCTTGCATGCCCTACGGGCTCAAAATTGTTGTATGAGAAGGCAAGCAGTGAGGACAAGACCCTCAAGATTTATGATGGAATGTCTCATTCTTTGATCCAAGGGGAGCCTGACGATGCTGTCGCTATTGTTTTAGCTGATATGAGGGCTTGGATTGATGAGAGGGCTGAGAGGTATGGTCCAAAAATTAATGGCTCTGCCTAATACTCTATCAACTTTGAACTCTGCTTAATCCATGTATTCTTTGGTGCTTGACCACAAATTTGATAGTTGAGCGGACCACATTTGGCGAACTATATCCTTAACAGAAAGCATAGTAATTTTAATTATTATTCGTCCACGATATTCTCTCTACTTGTTGATTGAATATGCTACTGTTTCAATGTCTGGTAATATTGTAGTTGGTTGAAAATGTGATGTATGAAGTAAGAGGGTTGGCAATTGGTAGAATTCCTATTTCTGGTACTCAGCGCAATGTCATTTTCAGTTACCTACTTTTTAGATTTTAGAGATCAACTAAAGGCATCTTTTGACATTTCGATAACACATGGCGACTACTATGCTTATCTTTCATGTCTGGTGGAATTGGAAACATAATAATCAATAGGTAGGTAGAAGCAACATGGGACCTTATTCTGGTAATGTTTACACTACGACAGCCCAACAAACACAACAGCAACAATAATAACAATGAAAACTTTAATTTGAATTTCTTACCAAATTTAGGTCAATATAATCACGGTATGATCTGTATGTAATTCATATATACACATTATACTACATTAATTATACTGAGTATACATCAACAACGTCTAGGCGGGTAAAACAAAATTTTAGGCACCCAAGCTAAAATGATAGGATTCCCACAAATTTGTAGATAGCACCAATTATAGGCATCCACGAAATTGTCTCCTTTAAAGAATAGGAAAATGTTGAGTACAAGGAAAATGGCATGTGGAGTGCAAGGCAAGGCTATCATTGCAGAGCACAAAAACAAAAAAATATTGGAGTAATGTAGAGAATGTGCTTACCAATAAGGTCCCACTTCCCACTCTTCAACAAAAATCATGCAATTCACAACCCTAAGCAACACTTTCTAAAATATGGTTGACTAATTAAATTTTATTTAGACATTCTAATTATAAACGTGATCACATTTTTCTATTGAATGTTATTTAGACTTTTGCGTGTATTATCAAATAACCATTAAGTAGACAAGTTAGTCACTTTAATTAAGATATTTATTACTCTCAATAATTTTAAAATCTTATGTTTCAATTGATGTTAATACATACAACTAAATAAGAAAATATATTTTATGTAATTAACTATTTATATAAAAGATACTAAAGCACACACACAAAACCTTCTCTAAAATATGAATTGGAAGTGTCTACTTATGTGTTTATGTGCTTAATTTTTACCGGTGATAATTTGAATAAAATTAACTGAAATTTTTGAAGAATTTGTTGATGTATTCAACAAGCAAAATAGTAAAACCTTATATCTAAGTCTTGTACTCGATCATTCCCCATTTCCCTTCATCCCCATGCTCATTATTTTGGCTAATGGACATCTAAGTAAAATTGAGAACTTCAAATTATAACATATGCGAATTTAATATAAATATAATTCTACAATTTTGTAGACATATATAGACATGAAAATGATATGCCCGAATTTTTATTCAATATCTGTCATTTTTCCTTGTGCTACTTTTTCTATCATCTCATCCATAAAGAATATTTTATGGGTGGCCCAAGTAAATACATTTGTTCCATTTTTGTCTCAAATATTTTTAGAGCATTCAGGAGTAGTATTCTCAGGTCCATTTAGTATTGTTTGAATTGGATTCTGGATGACAGTATTTTGTTTCTTTTTCAAAATTAAATTGATTCTTAGTCCAATTGAGACATCTTCTCAACAAATTCACTTAGGGTCAATATAGTTGCTCCTAAATGATCAAGAATTAGCTGCACCATTTCGAAAAGATATCGGTCACAAGTTTATTCCTTCCCTCAAGTTGGGACCGCTCATGTAATCAAATCGTGAGATGATTTCGGATTCATGAGTAACTTTTTTATATATCTTACACAATTGACATTAATTATGTACGGATCGTCCAAATAAATACGTAAGTCGAAGGGAAAATTGGGATGAGATGATTGGACGCAAAAGAAAGTGCAAACAAAAATGGAGAGTACTTGTTGTAACATAAGTATAAATGAACCGTCACGGGTCACGTGTATTGGGCTTGCTTTTTGAAAGTCTGGAGGAGGTGACGGTGATTGATTTTTATATTTTGGCAACAATGAATGAAAGCACCGGCCTTAAACTGCTTGTGCGAGAATATGTCACGACGAATGTATGTGAATGAACTTTTGGCCCAACTTGTTATTGTCTTTCACCTTAAATATCTGATTCTACTTTCCTAATTTCACGAGATATCTAATAACATTATGTATGTCCATTAAAATTAAAACAAATGATGAAAAATTATCTACTCTTTTTGTCTTTATAGAAATCTGAATTATTAGATTACATTACACAGGTTAAACTTTATAAAAAGATAAACGTCACATGCCTATAATTTAATCAGGATAGCTAAGGTCATCTATAATATAAAGACTACCTTTATAACAGTTAATGTTACAACGTTATTCCTCGTTCCTGGTCAATTTAGAAATTGACATCTAAGAACTATTAAATTTAACATATTCATTTTCTTTCAATACAATATATTAATGACCAGAAGATATTATCAGCTTGTGATAATATAAAATATTAGAAATGAGTATTTTATGAATATTCTCGACAGTATTGTTACCTCTCCAAGTTCAAAGTCTACACGTCTGGCTCATAAAATGATATAATCCAATTTCCAAAAGGCCAGAGATGGAATAGTGTAGTACAGTAAATTGTGTTAAAATATTGATCCCAAATCTTTAGGATTTTGTATTTGTTTTTGTTGTCATATGTTTAACTTTACGTATCCAAAAATAAATAATTAAAGTGTTACACACTTCTTGCACATGCTAATGTTGGGGAACGTATAATTGATGTTGAAAATTGAAATAGATATAAATAAGACTTCTAATAAATTTTGAATCAATTTCAAATATTTTATTATGTCTTTACGTGGTCTTACATAGCTTATACTTCATCTTTCTATTATTCGTTGATCTCACTTAGCCTCTTTATTTAAGAATTGTAAAATTTAAATTTATTAAGTTGATATAAACACTTTTAATTAAGTCAAATTTGTTTACAAGTCACGTCTCATGAGGTTTAGTATGAACGTATTAAAACATAGGTAATTGTTAGGTTACTATTATGAATATTCCTATTAAACATGTCTGACTAATATTTGTTCAAAATACTGCCAATTCAAACATTACTTTATTCAACAAACAGAAATACAACCAATAAAATAAACGTGTTCATTTCGTTAAAAAATCTACTGTTGATCATCTTTTTCCCAATATAGCTTGTCCCCATTATTAAAATTTCTTTCTATTTGGGTGTACATCAACTTATTTTACCAGACATACATATATATAGCTCTATTTTGTCTGGACAACCTATTTCTCATACGATAGAAATATCTTTTGTTCAGACAACCTAATTTTAGTTTATACAATTAAATTATCATGTAATACTAAGTCTTTCGAACATAAAAGAAGAAGAAGAATCCAAATTCATTACTTTAACAATATTTAGAATTTTTTTTAAAATAGAATATTCAACAAAAATTGGTAAAAAAGTGTTGAATGAAAATTGCAAGGATTGGACTTGTACCCCAATACTAATTCCAGAAAAATATGGGATTTGCTGCGTGTTGTGTTCAGCAACAACTGCGAATGGGACATTTTACTTCTATATGACCAGAACTAGATTGCTGTTTACAAAAAGTGCACGTCCCTTTGAGAAAAAAATATCTATGAAAGGGCCATTTTGTTAATTGCGACACCTTGAATGAGTTTATAAGTTTTTTTGGATGACATAATTTTCATTTTAGGCGAGTTTTCGGACATCTTAATTAATTTTATAAAATATCTGATATCTTTCTTAAAAAAAAATAATATTAAACAGATGAAAAGAAATTACTTAATTAATTTCAAATTTTTTCTTTTAATTTCTCCGTCCCCACGCCCATCCAACAACCCCAGACTCCAGTCGTTTAAATAAGAACTAAATTACAATTTTTGCACCAATTTCCAAGTTGAAAAGAGTTGTAGAGTGCGGTTAGCAAAGTGTGCATATGCACAACTTGTCACAGAGAATGTAACATTCTACCCGATCTTCAAAAACAATTTTCCTTTAATATTCTCTCCGTTCCTTTTTAGTTGTCAGAATTTTCTTTTTAAAAGTCAAATGATATGAATTTTAATAAAGATGTATTTTTTCATATTAATATGAAAAAAATTATAATTTATAGTACTTTTTGTATAGTATTTAAAATATCTAAAATGTTATTTTAAATATCAAATTAATGTAATCTAATTTAACTTTAAAAATTAATCAAATTAATTCTAAAATAACGTAACATGACAATTAAAAAAATGGAAATTACTATTAACAAATGTTTTAACAATTATAAAAGCAAATTATGTAATAAAGTACTCCCCCCTCTCAATTTATAATTTAAGAAAAATGATTTAAAAAAAAATATATTTATATAGATTTTTTGTCAAATAAATAAAATTTAATAGAGATAAAATAATAAAAGTGAGTCAAAATTGGGACAGAGGGGGAGTTTTAGTTTTTCATTTTTTTTGTGTCTTCAGTCTCTTTCAAGGTTTTTAGTTGTTGATGACATATTTATATACAGTAGATTTTTGTATCTTTTTTTCTTGAGAACCTTTCTCTCCCAAAACCATCTTCATTGCCCACCTTATCTCTCCCTTTCTCGCATGTTTACCTGTTGAAAAAGCTGAAATAATTAGATTTCTTGAACTTGCAGAGTTAGTGATAGAGAAAAATAGAGCAAATGGAAGCTGTTCTACAAACAAAAGGGCTTCTTTCTCTTCCTTCCAAGCCCAAAATCAGGGCATTTTACCCAATACCTCAAGGGGGTCTAAGGCATAGATTCAATTCTCTCAAACCCAAATCCCTAGAAGGGTTATCTCTATCTTGTGATGGGTTTCAAAAAGTTCAAAGCTTTTCAACAAAGCCACAATTGGTTGGTCAAAAAAACAGATTTTTCCCAATTTGCAGGGCAGAGGCTGCTGCTGCTGCTGATGGAGAACCAGTTCTTGAAGAAAAGGAGTCACCTAAGTTCATGGGGATTGAGGTTGTGACCCTCAAGAAAATTATCCCACTTGGGGCTATGTTCTTTTGTATTCTCTTCAATTACACAATCCTCAGAGACACTAAAGATGTATTGGTTGTAACAGCAAAAGGGTCAAGTGCTGAGATTATCCCTTTCTTGAAAACATGGGTGAATTTGCCTATGGCTGTAGGATTCATGCTGTTGTACACAAAGTTGGCTAATGTGTTGTCAAAGGAGGCTCTTTTCTATACTGTTATCCTTCCCTTTATTGCTTTCTTTGGGGCATTTGGTTTTGTTTTGTATCCCCTTAGCAATTACTTTCACCCCACAGCTCTTGCTGATAACCTTCTAAACATTTTGGGTCCAAGGTTTCTTGGGCCAATAGCTATATTAAGGATCTGGAGTTTCTGCTTGTTCTATGTCATGGCTGAACTTTGGGGAAGTGTGGTGATTTCAGTGCTTTTTTGGGGTTTTGCTAATCAGGTAAATATATGATCATCCTTTGTAGATCCTTTTTAATAACTGATTACTATTCTTATGTAGGTGGCATAACTTGTTACTTTCTATTTATATGGTGTTTTGTGAACTAGTAATCATTTCATAGCTTATGTAATGATTTCTTGGTCAGTCCATGTTGTCAGATTCTTATATTGATTTAAAGAGTAGAACATAGTATTTGGACTTTTCAGCTTATTGTTTATCCAATGGATTCCTGAAACTGCTTCCCTTTAGGGTGATATGAACTATCTTTAAACTGACATGTTGGGAACAGGCTAATGTAGGATTAGATGGTACAACAGTCTTCCTTCAGTAGTTTTTCTGGTAATGGATATTGGCTCCTGAAACCGGGTTAGAAAGGGTGCATGGTTATGCTTGTATGTGCTGGTTAATAAATTTTTTCATTTGGGAGTTCAGAGGTTGATCTAGCTTTAAGGTGGGAGACTGTCCTGTTTATCCTGCAATTTTGCTCATAAATTGCTAATATGTCGGTTGAACTCCTTCGTCATTGTTTTGCATCCCGTCTATATTTTTATCTCTTCATTGTAGCGCGTTATAAAAGTTCACTGAGCTAGCGTTTGGGCATAGATTTTGGATCAGATTTTTGAAAATTTATCTTCAATCATCTGTTTAGGCATGAAATTTGATCAAATTTTGAAAATCTGAGCTTCAAATATTTTCTAGTTCCCAAAAACTGGTAGCACCAGTTTTTTTAGAGAAATTTCACTTCCACTCACAAAAGTTCAATTTTTCCCCCAAATAAAATGCATGTCCAAACATAACTTCAAGTTCCAAATATCACAACTTCAAAAACTCAAATTTTCAAGTTTCAACTTCAAAATCTTTGGCCTAATGGGAGCTAAGGTTTCAGTCTATCACTTGCACTTTCCTTTTCCATTTGTTCGAATGGCCAGTTATCAACTTGGTCAAATAATTTATGCGTCTTCAGTAACCGTGCTTGAACTTTATTTGAGAAAGCACTGTTATTATGCTGCCTTTAAATATTTTCGATGCTTTTATTTTGCAGATTACTACAGTTGATGAGGCTAAAAAATTCTATCCTTTGTTTGGACTTGGAGCAAATGTTGCTCTTATTTTCTCTGGCCGTACAGTGAAGTACTTCTCGAATTTAAGAAAATCATTGGGTCCTGGAGTTGATGGTTGGGCCGTCTCCTTGAAAGCAATGATGAGCATTGTAGTGGGGATGGGTGTTGCGATCTGTTTCATTTACTGGTGGGTGAATCGCAATGTTCCTCTACCGACCCGTAGCAAGAAGAAGAAGGTAAACCTCTTTTACATTAAAGGATCACATTTGCTGTTGTTATTATCATTTTCTGACAAAAATGTATTTTTGCAGGAGAAGCCTAACCTGAGCACGATGGAGAGCTTGAAAATTTTAGCCTCTTCAAAGTATATCAGGGATCTTGCAACATTAGTCGTAGCATATGGGATTAGTATCAACCTTGTTGAGGTTACATGGAAATCGAAGCTCAAAGCTCAGGTACATTTTTACTAGGTGGTATGCGTTTTTATATGTTAACCTTAGTTTACCTCTCATTTTAACATGAAGCATCTTTTTCACACTCTGCCCTTTGCTAACTCTGCAGTTCCCAAGCCCGAATGAATACTCTTCCTTCATGGGTGACTTCTCTACTGCTACTGGGATAGCTACTTTCACGATGATGCTGTTAAGTCAGTGGATCTTTGACAAATATGGTTGGGGAACAGCGGCTAAGATAACACCGACAGTCTTGCTTCTTACTGGAGTTGGATTCTTCTCCCTGATTTTGTTTGGTGACCCCCTTGCCCCTACCCTTACTAAGTTTGGGCTCACTCCTCTTCTAGCAGCTGTCTATGTGGGTGCAATGCAAAACATTTTCAGTAAGAGTGCAAAGTACAGTTTGTTTGATCCTTGCAAAGAAATGGCCTACATTCCTTTGGATGAGGACACCAAGGTATATACTAATTTACTGCGTCTTAAAATTGTATTGAACCAGTGCTTCTATCAGAACTCAGATGTGCCAAATTGGTTATGCGTAAATATATCCGTGCTTTCTAGGAATTGAATGTATGAAACATGTACAGTCATAGCCTTTTGTATTGCATGTCCACTTGTATTTATTTGTGATGGTATATGTGAAGGACAAGTACCTGTCTGGACTTGTCTAACCGGAAAACGGAGATGTTACTTCACATTCAATTGTTACCTGAAAGTTAAGGTCAATTATTTTCTTATAACAGGTTAAAGGGAAGGCAGCAATTGATGTTGTCTGCAATCCACTGGGGAAGTCTGGAGGAGCCTTGATACAGCAGTTCATGATTTTGAGTTTTGGTTCGCTTGCCAACTCAACTCCCTACCTTGGAGGTGTGCTCCTAGTAATTGTCCTTGCATGGTTGGGAGCAGCCAGGTCTTTAGATGGCCAATTTACTGCTCTGCGTCGTGAGGAAGAGATCGAGAAGGAAATGGAGAGAGCAGAAGTGAAGATTCCTATTGTGTCACAAGATGAAAGTGGAAATGGTTCTCTTACAAGTGACTCGTCCTCACTGAATCCCACGGGAGGTGACTCAGCGGATGCTTCGACTGAACCCTCCTTGCCAAGGAATCTGTAATATCATTGTTGGCACATCACCTGCAAAGCAGGAGAAATATGAAAAGGGAATAGAAATATGTATGTTGGTAGCAGTTTCAACTATTGAATGAAGTTTCCAAGAATTTCTTGGTCGTAGGAATTTCTTCTTATTAAACAAAAATAGAAGACAAGAATGTTACTGACTTGACAGCCCTTAGATGTTGTAAGCTTATTGCTCTCTTTGAGTTCTTTGATTACATGATATGAAAATGCTATTACCTGAAACTTTTTTTTTTTTTTTTGTGTTAAATACATGTGTAAATCTCCAATATATTTATTTGATACATACATACTTAATCAGATACACTGATAGTAACTAGATAAATATAATTGTATCTCGAATATGTGTCAAATACATCAATTGTGCCTTTTGACCTCTTATTTGCCTCCACCGTTCCAGGTGGTTTCTCCATTGAGTGATAAACAACTTGTACAGAACATTAATTGCAATTTTTTTTGAGCTATTGTATGGATTCCGATTGTTGACATGAACTACACAACTTTTTAGTAGTAACATCCAGAGCAAGTAGTTTCAGCTCAATCTGACTGTTAACGAAGCGAACATGGGAAAATTTGAAAAACTTTTTTTGTGTTCCTTCTTATCGAACACACCTTGTCTTCACCATCCTCCTACACAACTCATCTTCCCCTGCACATACTGTTGGGTAGGGGTGTTCACGGTTTGGATAAAAATCAATCCAAACCGAAAAACCAAACCAAATCGATAAAATAAAACCGATTTTATTTGGGTTTGGTTTGGTTTTAGATTTTTGAAAACCGATAGTATTTGGTTTGGTTATGGTTTTATTCGAAAAAACCCGAAGAAATAACCGAACCGAACCGATGAATTATATACATATATTTT
>JAJOOH010072101.1:0-30176 GCA_029582605.1 Solanum gracilifrons
CCCCCCCCCCCCCCCCCCCTCATTCTTTATTTTGTTCATCTGGTAATCTTAATTTGGTGCAATAAAAGAAGATGAATGACCACTTTGATAGCACCTAGATCGTTGTTCATTGCCAAAACTAGAGGGAAATATGATTTTCACTTAATCTGGATCAAAAGTCTGTTAGCTTCTAAATTTCTTGTGTTTTCTATACAAACTTGCAGAAAAAGATTTGTGAAATTTGCGGTGATATAGATTTTCTAGAAGAAACCATTGCATGATGTCAGTGTTAAAATGTTGACGTGCATTAGTAAGTTCTCTCTATTTTTATCATAAAAGGGTGGACAATCAGTTTGGAAAGCTGAAACACATGACTCTCTAATTTGTAGTTTCTTCATCTCCTTTTCCATATCTATATGTTCTTTGTAAACATCAAACATATAGTCTATATTTTTTATGTACACATAGTCCTCTTCCTGTTTTAAAAAAATTTGCTTTTTCTCTGCCTTTCAGGCATTCTGTGCTGGGGTATGTAGATACGCGCACAAAAGGATTGTTGTTGTCAAAAATGTGATATTGGGAAGAGAGTAATTTCTTCATCATGTTTTCTGGAAAATGAGTACTCTTAGGGATCCAAGTTACATGCCTCTACAAAGATTTGTCAGAGTACTATGCCATCAAAGAAATGTGTGAAATTTCCAGCTGGGAATTGTATTAACTATGAGAAGGAGGTACAAACCGGAAAAACAAGAGGCCTACATGTTGAATAAGCACTTGTTCTATCATCAGGCAGAAAAAAATATGAATTTCCACTAAAAAAGACCGTCTCTTCATGAGTTGTGTCAACCAAATTCATGTTGACCGTGACTCAAGGAAATCCAAGCAAGCTTAGAACGCAAATTTTAAATTCTTTTCCTGAGAAGAGTACAATACAATATTCTTTAGAATAAGTAGGATATACGAAACCTCGCAAAGAAGGCTACCGTGGGTAGACTAGATGGGCCCACCAGGTTTATCCTGCCGATCCTAAAGACCATTACACTGTTCTCTTCTCAGGAAAATAATTTGAAATTTGAGCTCTAGACTTGCTAAAATTCCACAGAGTCACGATTGCCATGGATTTGGTTGACACAACACTTGAGGAGACAATATTCATCCGTGGATATCTATATCTCTTGATGCCCGATGACAGACCAAGGACTTCTTCAACATGTAGATATCTCATTTTTCCAGTTTGTACCTCCTTTTCCCAATTAAGAAAATGCCCACCTGGAAACTTACCATGTTTCTTTGGTTGCACAATATACTGACTAATCTTTGGAGAGGAATGTAACTTGGATCTCTAAGAATGCTCATTTTCTTGTCCACATGATGAAGAAATTACTCTCTTGCCATTTCACATTTTTCACTACACCAATCCACATGAGCTTCTTCACAACAGCCTAACACACAATATCTAAAACTGAATTTCAAAGAAGATTTTTTAAAACATGAAGAGGACTATGTATGCACAAGAGATGCATGCAGTAATTAAGAGAATTAAATGCAATAACATGCTAATGAAAGAATCAATGTATCCTTTAGTTAGAGTCCAGATCCAATACCATTAGGATCCTGTAGTGAAGAACGCTAGAAAGATTAGACAACTCGAAGAGATCTTTATTGTACCAAAGAGGTAATATCACTTCCATTTATGCTTTTAGTTTTATTCCACTATTCAGTCCTAGTTATGATTCCAAAAAAGGAAGTAAAGTTGATAATCTAACTATCAGTTTGCTTCAAGAGGAGAAACCTTTTGTGTGCAAAATATCAACTTATCCCTTAGAAATGGAAGGTAAATAAAAAAATTGAGGGGTTTGGGATTGGGACAACGTTTGAGGTTTACAAAAAAACAGATAGATATAACACAAAGTGATGAAGCAAGTACATATCAGATAATCATGGCTTTCAGCTCGCCTAATTGGCCTTCAATGCTAGAAATCAAGAGGGACATAGAGAACTACTTCGCACAACAACATCTTTATATTGATAGCAGGTAATATTTGCTTCTTGAAAACCTATGTCACCGCAAATTTCACAATTTTTATTCTGCAAATTCATAAGAACAGAAATTCAAAAGTTAACCAATTGTTGATCCAGCTAAAGTGAAGCTCATATTGTGTTCTGGTTTGGCAATGAACAAGGATCTAGATGATATCAAAGTGCTTCACTTATCCTCTTTTGTCACATAGAATCAAGATTACCATATGATTATATTAGGAAACGAGGAAACACAATGTAAAAAGTTACATAAAGGTATATCATAATCAACAAAATCATGTTTTCATCATCATGTAGCTCACATGCATATACCAATAATAAATCCTCATTTTGCATCAGTCGCATATCCAGTACATTCCAAGTATTATCCCAACAAATTATTTTCCTAGAATATTATTTGGTTATATATTATCCAGACAGAAACACCTCCAATACTCCTCCTTAAGAAGTACTTTATGGATATAAATGACATTAAAAGCCAATGGTACAATACTAGTTTTTTTCCTGCCATTGTAAATAAAATCAGTGTTGCTAATATAGTTGTGGGATAGTGATATAAATCATAGATCACTATAGATGATATATTGTTTGACTATCAAATCTGGAACTTGGAACCACACTTTTTATGAAGGGAAAGAACAACATTTGTGTAAATTATGGAAGTTTTCTCTTAATTTATCTCTTTAATGATATATCACTTATATTGAATTCATGCTACTTATATAAAGAAATCATTCTAGTGTTTGTTGATGACCACGTATATACCAGGTAGGCTATACAAACATTTAAGAAGCTACCTGTTGATTCTACTCTTAATCGTGCAACTAAGCTTAAATCAATAAGTTCCAATTCCTATTGAATAACATGTGTGGAATGAGTAAGAATTGCAATGATCGATTGATGACACCAAGGATGAAATTGGAAGTGTAGTGAGGGGCATGTTGTTAGGCAGGAGGAAATTTTAGAATGGCTTGTTATAACACCTGATTCAAGCCCAGTTGGTGTATTTGGACTTCGCGCATCTTGTATGGGTCCCTCTGGTCATGAGAACTATTGTACCAAGAGAGGGAGCTACATGGGCCCTACCTCACCCTTACAACAAATGATAGGTGTATACACTTTTATTGATGATAACTGATGGTTCTATGAAACATTCTAGATTCATATGCTTATCACCCATATAGATGTTTATTAGTCGCGCCTTTCAATTTTAAGGGGGTTTGGTTGGGTTATATTTGTTGTTTGTATCTTCCCGGCTTATGGGTTTCGATTAGGTTATTGTTTTACTATATTTTGTATTCTTGTGATATTGATATGATAGTTGATAGGTTGTGGTCTATATTAGTTGATATTAACTCTCCTGACCCTAGGTAGTTGAGTGTTGTATCATAGTTTGTTTGTGAGTAGGCTTTTGTCTTGCATTTCGAAGTACGTTTTTGACTCGGTTCCTTATCCTTTATATCTTGTTTCTTCTCCTTATTGATTTTCTATCATACTATAACTCTTGTTTAGTTTCTTGAGTTCTATTTTACTTATTACCTATTGCTTATATATACTTGATTTATCTCTCTTTTATGTTAGCTTCCTGCTTATATTTATCTTCCGCGTGTTAGCCCAGTAGTTAGGGTTAAGGGTGAAGGATTAGGAATACCTACTTGTGCGGTGTAGTAGGTGTCATCATGACTTGATAAATTAGGTCGTGACATTTTGAGTCGTAACATGTTTTAATTTTCAAAACAATAGTAACAAATGGGCATTATGTCAGAAGTGGATTTTTCTCTAAGGAGAGCCCATTGTTTAAATGCAGACGTCAAAGATGAATGGTTTCGTATGTTTTTCCCATAACTTTGGATTGATTTTCTCTCTTTCAGTCAGTACTCTTCAATGGTTTCGGATTCTATTAGGTCTCTAGATGAGTTTAGGGAACCATCAGGAGTTCCATTTTCCAGCTTCATTCTTTGGGGATTCCTTAGAGGTATTATTTCATTTTCCTTTCCATTCTATATAATCATTCATAACAATTGATTTTTTTCCGGATGTACTATTATGGATGGAAGCAAAGCAGAGGATGAACATATAGCTTCAGTAGATACGCAAAGGCATATAGATTTAATTAAACCTATTAGTTCAAAGAAAAAGAAGTTAAGACTATATAGTGGGGAAGTATAATTATGTATATTTCAATGAAGGATCTTTAGAAGAAACTTATATTTCTGTTGGTTATGTGATTGAGGTAATTCATCATGTTTACTACTCCCTCCATTTATTTTACTTGCCCCTTGTACCAAATATATATGTTTCATTTTACTTGTCCATTTAGCAAATTAGGAGAAGTTTTTTTTTTTTTATCATACTATCCTTAGTATTAAAAAAATTAAATGTCAGTCAAATTTACAGTTGTGTGATAAGTTTGACTGACTTTTAATTTGAACTATAAAGTTGACTGACATTTTATTTTTTTAATTCTAAGGGTAGTATGATAAAAAAGTAATAAAATTTTCACGATTTACTAAATGGACAAGTGAATTGAAACATATATTTTTGGTAGAGAGGCAAAGTAAAATGAAATGGAGTGAGTAGTAAACACGATTAATTACCCCAATCACAAAATCAACTGAAATATAAGTTTCTTCCGCCAAACCTTCATTGAAATATATGGAATTATACTTCCCAACAATCTCTATTCTCAACTAATTTTTCTTTGAACTAATACTTCTAATTAAATCTATCTGCTTTTTATATCTACCAATGCTATATGATCATCCTCTGCTTTGTTTCCATCCATAATGGTACATCTGGAAAAATAATCAATTGTGGTGAATGCTTCTATAGAAGAAAAAGGAAAATAAAAAATGCACCTCTAGGTAGTTCCTGAAGAATGAAGCCTGTTCTAGATATTATAAATATGATTTGGAAACTCCTGATGGTACCCAACGTCCATATAGAGACCTAATAAAATCAGAATCCATTCAAGAGTACTGACTGAAATAGAAAAAAATAAGTCCAAAGTGATTAGCAAAACAGACGAAACCAATCATCTTTGGCGGCTCTATTTAAACAATAGGCCCTCCTTAGAGAAAAACCCACTTTGCATACAAATCCCACTCCCCACTATTTTTTTTTCAAATTGAAACGTGTCACGATCCAATATCTCGGGTCATGATGACACCTACTAACACCCTTAAATAGGTAAGTCAACCCCATAAACCAGAACCAAAAGCAATAGTCTATCATGCGGAAGAAAAACATAAGGGAAGCAGGGAACAAATATCAAAATAAAATGGAGGAGATACACCAAGGAAATAAAGGAAAGATATAGACAATAATATAAATATACAAAACATCCTCAAGATGTGGCATCAGAGGTTAGTCGAGCGTCTAATCAAAATAGGGGTACAAGGAAAATTCATATATATATATAGAACCGTCTCTTAATGCAAAATAATGAATAATCCTAGGACAATAGAGGGAGATTGGAAACTTCGAACTTTAGGAGCTCACCCTAGTCTACAAACCAAAAGCTACTCCACACAAGGCATACCTCAATGGAGAGAACCCATACTATGATATGTAGGGTGAAGAAGCATAGTATGAGTACCAACAAGTGGTACTCAGTAGGCATAGGCAGACTGAGCTCCAAAGATAAATAAACCATAAACTACAAGTAAAGAAAGTACAGTACTAGTAGCTATAAAAGAGATATAACATAATTCAAGTAAAAGGAGACAAGGGAGTAGAATAAAATGAGCAAGAGATAGAGACAAGGGAATTTACATGGAGGTGCTAGACCAATAACCTAACCATTACAAGGGTCCACTAAAGTAGACAAAAAAACTGGTGATACAACATCGGTAACCAATGCTACACCTCACAACAGCCAAGAGGTCAATCCATCTGGCCAAAACCAGAAGCACCAATATAGAGACAAGTCCAAAAAAAATTTTATAGATAACTATCAAATTGATATAAGATACACAATTATATACTCAAACAATAACCTAAATGAACCCCCATAATCTTGAAAAAGGTACACAATAACAAACATAATCCAGCCAACCCCCATACGACCAATGGGTGTAAATATCAATCAATTATACTAGTTACCGTTATGAGTGTGTGTAATGCAATAGAAACCAACGGTGCCATACAACCAAGTATACTCACCTATTTAAGCTCACTTTACATTCCCCACATACTTTTCCAAATTAGTCATCAGTGGAATATAACTTTTTCAAACTCTCAAAACTCATGAATCTAGAAGTCAGGGTATACATTAATGGATATCTTCTATATAAATCAGCTCCAACAATATTCACTTTGCCATGATTATAATTAATCGCATAATGAAATGACTCAATAAATTATGCCCATTTGTCATGCCTTTTATTAATATTTTTATAATTCTAATATGCTTCATAGCCTCATGATTGGTCCTAATCACAAATTCCTTATGCCATAAATAATGTTGCCAATTTGCTAAAATCTCTCCATGGACAGAGAGTTCCTTATTATAGGTAGAATATTGCAATTGAGCTCTGCTGAACTTTTCATTAAAGTAATCTAGGGGTTTTCTTTCTTCCATCATGACCGCACACATGCCCATTCCACTAGCATCAAACTCAATTTCAATCATCTTCTCAAAATTTGGAAGTTGAAGTAAAAATATTGAACTAAGTTTATCCTTTAAGATCATAAAGGCTTCCTCTTGTTTTATATTCCAAATGAAAGGTTATCATTATTGATGACCTCAATTAGGGGATCGGTTAGAGAACTAAAAACCCTCACATACCTTCTAATAGAACTTGCCAACACATGAAAGCTTCTAACATCACTAATGGACTTAGGGCTTGGACTCGAATTCGTGCTTTGCACCTTGGATTTGTAAGAAGTAGGAAATGATTTCAAAACTTCTTTATTTTTATCCAATGACAAAGAAGAAGAAGATTTAACTCTTAATTTGCTTTCCTTTTAAATTTCCACAACCTTGAGTGTCAATAAGCTTTTATAAAGTAGGAAGACGATGCAAATCTAATGTTTGCATTATATTTTTCTTTAGGCCCGAGATAAATCTTCCACAAGACTCACCTCTACATCATTGACATTAGCTCAAAGCTTAACATGCTCTAGCTCCTCATAATACTCTTCCACAATCTTTATTTCTTGTTGAATATTGTAATACTTCATATGTGTATTTTGTTCATAGTATTTACCCATAAATCTTTCATATTTTCATGTCATTCAAACTTGTAGTAAAATTTTTATTCACCAAAGCATCTTTTTCAATTTTCTCCCACCATATAGAAGCAAAACCCTCAAGATGACTTATAGAATAATTCATATTTTAAATGTCGCTCAGAGTGTTTAAAATATATTTCCTTTCAAGCTTCATTATATATTCAAGTCATTCATTTGGTCACTACTTCCTTTGAAAAATGGATGTGTAACCTTGATGTTGTTGAATTTTCAATCCTCATCAGCAGTCCTTCTGTTCAATTCTTGTAATGACCCTCGTGGTCATATCTATGTTCTTGCGTGCTTTTACTATTTTGCCTCTTCCCATATATTTCTTGAAGCTTTTGTGTGTTGCTGGATTGGGTGAGATGCTTATCGAGGTAGTTGGGAGAGTTTTGAGCAAGTTTTTCCTTTTAAAGGCTTTTGAAGTGAGAATTGACTTTAGTCAACATCCATAGAATCGAATGTCGTATAAGATTTCTGACTCCTCCATCAGCTTCGAAAGGTCCATATTGGACTAGTACAATGGTTCGTTCTAGTTATGAGTCCCTCAATTTGAGTTTGTGCAGTTAGGCATTTTATCTTTGAAGTCTTGGAAGTTTGACTTCAGTCAACATTATTGGTAAACACATTCTAGAACGACCTTTGGTTTCGCTCTTGAGGTGTTTGGGATGAGTTTGTTGTTATACCCCATTTTAACTCACATCAAATAGTGTACAACGTATTGATGATTTCTAAATTATTTTACTTGAGGATCCACCACCTAAATATTTTTAAGGTAAATTAGGACACCTATATATTTAACTAAGTAATGCTAAAATTAACTCCAATTAATTGTCTACTTAACTTATGGGATTATAAATAAGGGTTCAAGTTATCCTAAAGGAAGGGATTAAGCATCATGTTTTTGTTTTCTGATTAGAGGGTCATTCATGCTAGTTCAAACACACATCTTGATGTCATAAAAATATTCCAACAATTCAAGCTTTATTATATTAAAGAAATGACAGTTTCTAGTTAATATAAAATTCTTATTGAAAGAGTAATCTAAACTAAGCCCTATAACCATTCAAGTTAGATACAGATATGGTTAACATCCTTCCTTATGACATCCAACCAAAGAAATACATGATTTTATATACATAACTTATTAGCTGTTGATAAAATGTAACTTTTGATAAAGAAAAAATTTATGATGCTATAAGTTTTAATGCACAATTCATCAGCTTGCATTACATGGGTATATTTAATAAACCACACAAATACTCTAAGAAGACTACATATTGACGAAAGAACAAAATGATTACACTAGTCTTTTGTCAAGCAATGAACCATGCCGAGGTTTCAGATCTACTAAAATCCGATTTTAGTCACAAACAAAACAACACAATTAATCAAAAGAAAAGCCCTGCTAATGTTTTTGAGATTTGGAAAGTTGATGAGATTCAAAAATTCAGTGTGAACAAAGGATGTGTGGCAGCCAAATCTTTTAGGGTAAAAGAGTTGATCAAAAACCTTAGAAAACAGACTTGAAAGTAAGCATTTATAGGTGAAATTAGGGTTCTTGAATTGTTGAGTAGGAATTTGAATTTCATATTTTGAAATTGGTCAAAGATAAGCATTAAAGCTCAAACGTTGGGATTTTTGGATTTACTCGACAGTCTTCATGTGATTGACATAGCAATAACACAAAAATAGAGTGACAACCTTTGTCCAAGCTAAAGAACATTGGAGTTTCGTTGAAAATGGAAGGAAAGGAGTGAGAGAGGGAGGCTCCTGCGGCTTGTGAATTATGAGGGACTTTGGAGCTCTTGCCTCCATCTACCTCGGGGTGGTATTAGAGATCATAGGAGCTAACCAACCCTTCAAATCATCCAAGGATGGAACAATAGGCAAACCCTGGTAGGGCAGTACCAAGTGCAGCGGTCGACCCAGTACAACATTAATATGATCACAGTGACACTCCACCTCCTTGCCTCTAACAATAACTGACTTCACTGGTCGAAACTCACTAGCCTTCTTCTTATTCTCTGGGACCAACGCTCCATAGGCTAAGTAGAATTCCCGGACCCAAGAAGGAATGTAAGGGGCCCGTGGCCTAATGAACTGCTCCAACTCAAGATACCTGAGTGTGTCAAGCACCTCAGCGTGCTCACCATTCAAACCCTCCACAGATAGCAACTTTTCTTCTAGAATGGTTTGTAAACCATCGCCTTTTAATCTGTTCAATAATATGGGTGGAGGTGGAGCTATGGGGAGTGCAGGGGCCACTAGAGGTGGTGCAGAAGCTGGCATGGCATCTGATTTAGGAGGTGGCATTGCATCTGATTTAAGAGGAGATGTATCTGATGAAATTCTTGTGGGTGTTGGTTGAGGTCTATCTCGGAGCCTATTTTGTCGATGAATTAAGGGTTGATCATCTTCAGGCTCAGACCACTCAACTTGGGTCTCAATAGCTATTCCTTTCTTTGCTATATGACTTTTCCTCTTCCCTTTGTCTCCTGGTGGGAGATTTTGCTTTCGTTTCTGTGGAGGATTTGATCCTACTTCATTTATCGTAATTCCCTTAGCTTTCTTCTAGGGTGGCTCGTTTAAGTTTGTGCGTACCATACCTGCAAACGATCGAGAGATTTAGGCAAAACTCAGCATAATCACAGAGAATTTTATTGCATACTCGTCGATCCAGTCGGCGAGTCGCCGAACCTCTATGGCGAGTTGAATCGAACTCGCCGAAGGGATTGGCTCAACAATAAAGACAAGTCGGCCATATGGAGGGTCTTTCCATGAATCGCCGAATACTTTCCGTGAGCAAGCTTTGTTTGCCAAAGGTTACAGTGCACAAGGGTTCCAAGGATGCAGATAAAGGGCGATAAGAATACTTTTGGTGAGTAGCCGATTTCTTTCGGTGCCCTCAGACTTCTCACCGAAAGATACAAAATTTAAAATATCAATCAAGAAGCTGAATCATCGGCGAGATGGAGACATTACGTGAACCACCGAGTCGTTTGGCTAGCTCGACTTAGCTCGCCAATCGACCCAACGTGCTTATTTTCAACCCATCTTCTTGAATCAATCCCGCAACCCCCGAAAAGCAAATCAAAGCATGCACTCATGGAATTTAAACAATACCCATACTACCCTTTACCCCGAGATACTCAGATTTCTCTTGGATTTGCCGCATTTGGCCATTTGACGATATTTGCTCTTAAGAGCGGCATCACCCGCTCTATCATTGAACAATTTTTTGACATTTTAGCACAAATGTGGGCTACTCAGACTTCACCCAATCAATCTAACAATACCCAATAATGACCAACTCATTAAAAAGCACAAAGGTTATGGACATTTGGCAGTCAAACCATACGGGCAAGATTTCTTTCAAATTAAAACAGGCAAATAAGGACTCTAATCCTACCAGAGAGGCCCAACACACATAAATACGATACAATTACTTCAAAAGAGTTCAAAATATTCAACAATAAACTCGGGGTTCGATAACTAACCTTTAATGCCGATTAAATTGCGATTGAAAATCTAGGTGGCAAAGTATTCCAAATCCGAGCACAAATCAGCAAACTAAAATGCTAGTAAAGGGCTAAAATAAGAAAAATACTACCTTAGTGTGAATTTAGAAGGTTTAAGAACGAGGGAAAGTGAAGAATTTCAAATTTGAAGTCTCTTGGCCATTATAAACCATCCATTTCGTGTCTGTTCGGCGACGTTAGTCGTACTCGCTGAATAGTCGAGTGATCATTTGCCCGCCCATTGCTAAAGATCTTTCAGTTTCTTGGGGGTCAAGACTGCGATAGGCATCGAAGTCGCCGACCTGGTTGGGGACGCGCCGAATTGCTTCGTAAGTCTGCCGAGTTTTACAGGCTCAGACTCAACTTTGAATTAACCCTAACGGCAGGTCCAGTCAGGCTCGCCAACCTCTTCAGCACTATGCCGACTGACCATTTTCTCGCCAATTTGCATTTTCTAAACACTTCCCTCATTTAAACATGTACAATCAACACACCGTTATTTCTAAAAGAAAAATAAAGCATTTAGAACCTTAGGTTGCCTCCCAAGAAGCGCCTTATTTAATGCTGTGGCATGAAGCGAGTCTTTCCTCACTCCCCATTGGTTGGGTTAGCCCTAGTGCTACTAGGTAACCCTAATAGTTCGTTTGAATGAATAGGAGGCATCGCATAATTCAGGAGTGTCCTGATCAGCTGGATTGATCTAGAGTGAGAGACAACCATTTTATTCAACACTTCAATACTCTCCGTCATATCTTCAAACATTCGATCTTGTTCAGTCATCTTTTGGAGAATGATTTGAAGTATGTCGTCGACATGATTGTTCTCCCTGTCTCTAGACTGCTTCCTCTAGTGAGGAGGTATGTACCTCCCATGACTCTTGCACTGGTTTTCCACCTCTGTTATTTTTGTGGACAACTCGTTCAGCTGAGTTACCAGTGCGGTTAACTCGAAGTTCCTCTCAATTTCTTGGCCCGTCTCAGCCGAGTTGTCACCATATCCCCCAGCCATGCTTAGGGTACCTACCTATATCAATAAATTCAAAGAAAAAAAAACTAAAAACAAGGTTAGTAAACAACGACTATTGAAAGCAGAATTCGAATTAAGCCAAAAACTTTCACGTAACACCACTCCCCGGCAGCGATGCCATTTTGATGTTTGCGTAATCAATGACACACCTTCCGATGCAAGTGTCTACGATCGTGCAATAGTATAATAACCCAACCAAGGGTTGGGGTCGACTCCCAAGGGAGTGGTTTCGAGAATTAATAGAAAAATAAAATTCAGGTCTAACTAATCGTAGTTAAAGACATTAACGATTAAAAACATTGTAAGTGAAAGAGGGACACAAAAGTGTCTAATATCTATTTGGGGATTTTGTCACAAGTATAGCAAAAACAGTAGAAATAACAAAGAAATCTATGAATGAGAAGGGATTCTTGGGATGTGACCGAAATATGGGTTAATCTAAATTATTGGGTACATGCTTTTGATAGAAAATTTGTAGAGTAATAGTGACTAGGCTGCTATATGTGGGAATAAATTCTCTCTCGAGCAACTTACCCCGTTTCAAATGGGTTCCTCTCTGACACCCATTTGCCACATAAAGGCCAACCTACACCTTACCCCACTCTCTCTTTCGAGGTGAGTGCTATGATATGGGACTAGGGTTCACCCTCTCGGGCTGAACCTCATGTCGACCCACTCCTTAGGCCTGTAGTCTAGCGGTCTTCGTTTCACGACCTCTCTCTCGAGCAACCGAAAACACATGGGTGGTTTTGTATTTGCAACTACAAACCCATTAAATTAAACCACAACCACTAGGTGAAATCACCATTAAAATACATCTAACCTATCAGCAAGCCAGACCCAACAACAATCTTAACCCATATTCGTTATATCACACCCAAGAATTGGGGGTTTTAGCCACACATCAAGATATAGAAATTTATAGCTAAATGAGCTTGCATTCAAATGGGTCTGAAGATTTAAGTCTTGTTACAAGCCAAGAATGAAGAATCCAAGAGACCCAAGTCCAAATCCTTAGAGATGAAACCCTCTTCTTCTTCAAGTTTTCAAAACCCTCTCAAACTAAGAGCAAAAATAAAAAGTACTAAAAATTATATTGATTATTTCACAGTAAAATTATCTTACTAAGAATCTGATCCTCCTAAAAATCTGATACTAAGCTAAAACTCTCTAGAGTATTTATAGTTTTAAAGTAATCTGTGTTGCAGCGGACCATTCGACGACATTAGTCGGAATCGCCGATCAACTCGGCGATTCGCCCCTTGATGTAGTTCATCGCCGTCTTACACCATCCTTCAGCATCATCATGCTCTATGTCATTGGTCGACATAGTACTGCCTCGTGGAACATCTCGGCGATGCCCCGACTTCTCCCCATTTCCGCCAACCTGATCCTTTCCTTCACGGCTCAGCACACTGGAACAAAAGATGAAGTGAGAACCTTCGGCGACTCGCCAAGTGGACTCGGCAATCCTCAGGCCTTCAATCTTCAAATACCTGAAACTTAAGGGTTTTCATCAGATATTGAGATAAAATAAGTATTTGAGGACACAATTTCTATTAAAATATAGCCCTAAATGAGTCCAATTTGTGGAGTCATCAATATACCCAATACATTCAATTTTAGGGTAGACAGACTCAATGTATTCTATTTAAGAGTGGATGAACCCAATATGTCATATATTAGGGTTGACAAACCCATTATGTCCTATTTCAGGGTAGACGAACCCAATATGTCCTATATTATGATAAACGATCCCAATATGTCCTATTTTAGGTGGATGAATCCAATATATCTTATTTTAGGGTGGACAAACCCAATGTATTCTATTTTAGGGTGGTCGAACCCAATATATCCTATTTGAGTGTTGACTTACCCAATATGTTCTAATTTATGGTGGATTAACCCGATATATCCTATGGATTAACCCAATATATCCTATTTTAGGGTGGAAGAATTTGTTATCTTGCTGACTTGGAAATATGAAAATTGATGCTACGCAATGGAATTGGAGCGATTTCTTTGTAGCAGCGAACATGGATAATCTCATAAGAAGAGTCTGTTGTAGTGCCTTTGCAGTATTTTTTTAAATCCTTTGCAATATATATATATCCAAGGTGCGGTGCATTTTCTAGTAGAAAACATTAATTGTTCAGCATTTTGTATTGGTTCATATGGTGTCCATAATTTAGGAGCTTCAACTTCGATAAACATTTTATGCATATAAAATCTTGCGCTCAAAGAAAAATTTTGTATTTCAGATTTGATTCTTGTTGTTGTTGCACAATCTGGACCTTGCAAATTCTTAGCTTGATGTTGAGCTTTGTGGTGTTATTGTTGAAGGATAAAAAAAATTATCCTCTACATTACTCATAGAAAAAAATGTTAGTGTCAAAGAAAATTATTACCTTGCATTGAACCATGAAGCTTTTGCATTGAATCTGCATTTTTTGTTGCTATAGCATTAAATCAATTTGATGATCCAAATATTCATTGTGATCTTAACTTCTATTTTTTTAAAAATAATTTAGGGTCATTTGCAAAGCTGTACCAGTCTTGCTTTTGGGGAAAATTGATTTTTTATTACATTATGTGAAGACCCCATTTCTCAAATCATGATAACACCTACTATAACCCACAAGTAGGTAAGACAACCCGTAACCTAGAACAAGTAATAATTATAAGGGTAGAACATTGCGGAAGCAGTAAATGAACATCAAAACAAGAATAATAGGCGGAAGATAACTAAAAATATATATAATAGATCCATCCTAGAACCTGGAAGTCACAAGTACGAAGCTATCTAAACAAAATAGTACAAGTCCAAAAAGTAGAAATACAAAGCTTGTCTCAAAATGCAAAAGACTAGCTACACAAAATATAGAAGGAGACAGGTAAGTCCCAGACACAATGTGCCCACCATAGCTTTCGATCAATAGCTGCAACAAGCTTGAATGATTACCACTGATAACTAATGCTCGGACCTGCATCACGAAATGGATGCATAGTGTAGCATGAGTATCGGAACAACACGTACGCAGTAGGCATCATAGAATGATGGATCAAGAAATGTAAAAACAATATAGAGAGATATAATCTAGAAATAAATAGAGGTCAGAGAGGGATAAAATAAAAGCCCCCGAGGGGACAAAAATATAAATAATTTTACAGCTAAACTAAACCTAACTCGTCCCCATAAGCTAGAAGGTACACACATGCGCAAGTTTAGGTTCGACCGGAATGGACCCCATAATCCCAATAGATACATAAAAAGATAAAACTACTCAGAATGAGGTACGTTGAGTACATATCGATGAAGCTTAAGCCAGGCCTCTAACAACAAGTAACCAATATGGGTTGAAAAATGAAATAGTATAATCCCAAGGGCATGTCAACTCTGAAATGGATAAGACCAGGCATTTAATCTGCGAAAAAGGGGCTGAGCTAAATAGCATATATCAAGAGCGTGTAGACTTAGAAAAGAATAAGACCAGACCTCTAATCACAGCCAAAGAGTAAACTCTGGAGGGTTTCAGACAATCAAAGGATCTCATATCAACAATCACCCCTACCACAAATGAATGATGTCGACTCTGAAGTAATCAATACAACAGTCCAAGCTCGAATTAATTCCAATCTCAAGTCCCCTATTAAAGACTAAAACCTCGAATATTACACCCGAGGCCATAGAGTGAGGGAGATTGAATAAAAGACCGTCAAAGCTTGGTTAACGCCTACACTAAGGCTTATTCTATCACACTCAAGTATGCTACACAAGTGTACAGCAAGCTCAGCCATCCAGATCGGTGTCGAAGTAAAAATAAGGACTAAAGGATCCAAATATTGCGAGTCTATTTCAAGCACTAGTTTAAGCCTAGACTAAGGCCAAATATGCTCAAACATACAACAACAATAACAAAGAAGCCTAACCATAAGATGAGGATGATCACATAAACTAACTAGCTTGTTATTAACCCGTGAATTTACTCAATCAAGCCTAAAACATGGTTTCTTAGTATTGTAGAATGATCAACAACGTACCCACCCCCAATTCACTCAAATCAACATGAACTTAGACGCTCAAGCTCAATCTATAGGAATGAATGTGGTAGCATACATTAAGGCCGACCAACTGCACTCCAAATCACCTTTTTGGAGTTTTTACTTTCCGTACGACCTCAGAACATTGCAACACTATCAAAAATATAATCACAATATCAATACGATCGTTACACCAAAATAGTTAAAATAAAAATAGACCAATTTTGGAGTCAAAATGGGAATTGTAGGACCTTCACTGGAATTTCTAGAAATGACTCTATGAAAATGTCAATTTTAGTACCCTTAAATTTTTCTCAAAAATAGAAAACAATTCGAGGATCAGAACAACGGAAATCAGATCATCCAATAAAATTCACCATTAGGGAAAAATTGTTAAGCTAAAGCAGCACAAAAACACGATTTACCGCCAATGATGCTTCCCCGACACTCCCTCGACCACTCAACCACGTAGCCTCAAGATTCTCGAATACAATGGAATTTGAATCAGTGAATTTGGAGCTCTATCTAAGGAGATATCCTAATTTTAAGTTATGAACTCCTTGTTGATTGGGTCTGGCCTTTTAAATAAAGACTAGACCAATTTACTCTTTCTGAACATAGATAGAGGGCTCTGAAAACAAGAAGGCTTGACAATATTTCCCTTTGTGAATGTAGAAAAGATCCCGTGAATGTGAAGGCAAGAGAAAAAAGATGCCCTCGAAAACGACATAGTCCTCATGAATGCGAAGAGAGGGGGCCAACCCTTCGTGAACACGACATGCGCCTCACAAACACCGTGACCAGATCCTCTGGTCTCCACGAACGTGACCCAGTGCTCGCGAATGCAATTGCCAATTTTGGCCTGCACTAGCTGATGCGTATCTGTTGGTTCTTGGAACTTTAAAAATGTTGTTGGGGTGTTTAAAATTCATTTGGAACCCATGCATGCAAACGAGATATGCAACCCCATTAAATTTGATATTCCGAACTCAACCGAGATGTCAAAACTTTCATCTGAGGTCATCTCTACAAAAGTGGGTCCCACACCCAAACTTTATTTTATTCGAAATCCATAAGGGGGCTTTGTATTATCCTAGAAGCCTCGAGATTTGCACGAAGGGTTGTTATAGACAAAACACAATATTTTAGAGCTAACTACACTGATAGAATTCTCATCTAGGCACATTTATACCAAGAATGTAGATCAAGTTCAAACTTTGGCCAAAACATAAAAGCTAAAAGTCTAACCACACAAACTCGCACCGAAAGCTTTTGGAGACTTGCTGACCATGCCACAATACTAAAATGACCCTTTTGGAGTTGATGGAACCTCTAAAGTTAGATTCTGAGGTTCACTTCCTAAACCCTTGATCAAAATCAATCGTTTAAGGTTCAAAAGCTCAAAATAGCGAAATTCGCATAAAAACCAAATAAATGACCAGGTGACTTGTAAGTCCTAGTGCTATAAGGATGCTCTAAACAATGAACATATGGCATTAACATAGAACTGAAATGGAGGGTCATTACAACATACACTACTAAAAGTACTTTTATCCATAAAAGTAAGAGTCATAAAGTACCTAAAGGCTCAAACAAGTCGAGAAACTGCTCTTGTATCTCATGCTTTGTCTCCTAGGTAGCCTCCTCAATAGGAATATACCTGTAATGGGCCTTCACAACATGAATGGCTCTTTAACACAACCGCCACACATCTATGGTTAGAATATCAATTAGCTCCCCCACAAAAGTCAAACGATCATCAAACTCAACCACATCATATTGAACCACATGAGACACATCATGAACATACTAGCACAACATCAAAACATGGAAACTGGGTAAATAGTTAAAAATATTGGAGGTAGAGCCAACTCATAAGTAACCTCACCAATTGTCCAGAGGATCTAAAAAGGCCCAATATCTCTGGGGCTATGATTTCCCTACCTCCCTAGTCTCATCCCGTGTAACACCCTGCAACTTGGAAAGGAAAAATTTTGCGTCAAATGGAGCTAAGTGTCAAAAAAAGTTAATGGAAGCCTTGACGGGACTTGATTTCTTTGAAAACTAAACAAGAGTTTTGAGTAGATTCTGAAGAGTTTTTTTTGTGAGAAAGTATAAGGGAACTAAGTATTTCCCAAAGATATAACTTTGAAAGTGAGAAAAGAGAAACTTTGATTTCTAAATGAGTTTATGAGTTCAGAGATACTTTAGAGAATTATCTCTTTTAAGTGGGTATTTTAATAACTACCTCAAAACAGAGAAAGAGTATGTTTTATATATTTGAGCATGAAAATAGATTTATTGGGATTAGTATTGAAAACCGATATGGGGATTTGTTCATACAATGCAAAATTCCCATAAACCATGTCTGCAACCATGGGTAAAGAATCAAACCTTTTAAGATAAATCCTTATTGCTTAGTGGATCTACTTAGTTGATAGTTTTTATACCCCAACTCCATATAGGAAGTTTTGGCAGCGTGGGCGAGATGTTGTATCATCATGTAACTCATATTAATAGTTGTCGGTTAAAAAATCTCCCAACTGAGTTAAAGTGTATTATAATATATCACTCATTATGTTGAGTTCAGAGATGAGTAATTATTTAACTCCTTTATTTCTTTACCTCCACCTTGAGTATATTTTATATATTGCATTCCTTACATTCAATTATTTGGCTTCAGCTATATAACATACTCATTCATTCAATGTACTTATGTCATTTGTCCTGCATATTTTTATGATACAGACTCAGGATCAGAAAAAGCCGCTTCGTTGAAATCACTCTACACTCCAGCTATCTTTTGAGGAGCCTTCTTACATTCTAGAGGACTTCATATTTTCTTTCTAGTTAGTACTTTTGAGATGTTGTGGGTCTTTTCCCGACATCCTTCTTTAATAGGAGAGGGCTTCATAAATAGATAGAGTGGTGGTGTCTTTCAAAATTTACTCTCTTTGATTTTTTTTCACATACTATAAGTATCGTTATTGAGTATTTTCCTAATTTAATAAGATGAGTATTTGAGTGTAACTAATTTAATTCTGTTGAGCATATCATAGCTTGTGTAAGTCTTCAACTAAGTAGTCAACTAGGCCAATGGTTCACTTTGGGACCAATTATAGTTTTCAAGTGTCTGGCACATCTAGGGTGTAGGCTCAGGGCCTAACAAACTTTGTATCAGAGCATTGAGTTCAAGATTCCAAGGCTATCTATGAAGCCATGTCTAGTAGAGTCGTTTTTATTAGTGTGAAGCCCACCAAATCTATAATGAAGAAGCTATGACATTTAGAAAGTTTTCACTTTCTTCTTACTCCTGTTTGTGCGATAGAGTTCAACTCCATAAAAGTCTCTTCTAACTCACGCTTATTCGTGTCTTTTAGATCATGCCTCCACGAAATGTTGTTTGAGGACGTACTGTTAGAAGGAATGCCAATTCTCAAGGTCAAGAAAAACCCAATGGACCAGAAGTGCAACCCCCTCAAAGAGATGTCACATATGTTGAGTTGAGCAATGCTATTCATATGCTAACTCAGGTTGTGGAAAATCACGTTGGTCAATAAGGAGTGGGTCATCAAGATGTGGTTGCTACATCCAGAATTCGTGAATTATTGAAGATGAATCCCCGAGTTCACAGGGTCGAGGATCATTGGGGATTTAGAGGATTTTGTGAAAGAACATCACAAAGTGTTTGAGGTCATGCGTGTTGCTGATGCAGAATATGTGGAGTTAGCACCATATCAACTCAAAGGTATATCTGTGATATGGTATTAGCACCGGAAGTTGAACAGGGTAAATGGAGCACCGCTTTTGAGCTGGGATTTATTTGAGAATGTTTTCTTGAGGTGTTTCTTTTCCCGGGAGCTAAGGGAAGCTAAGGTAAGGGTGTTCTTAAATCTAAAATAGGAAGCTTCTGCAGGAGTAAAACCTTAAGTTTACTCAGCTATCCCTCTATGCTCTAGAGGTGGTGGAAGATATGCGGAGCAGGATGTGTTTGTTCATGTTCGAACTTTCTCGTCATATGTGTAAGGAGGGGAGAGAGACTATGTTGATAGGGGACATGGATATAGATAGACGTATAATTCATGTGCAGCAGGTGGAGGAGGATAAGATGAAAGATAGGGAAGAGTACCAAATTAAGAAGGCTAGGAGAGCAAACCATGTGTCCGACCAGTAGAAGACCAAAAATGGGAATCAATCATCGTTTCAGCAAAGGTTATCTGGACCTACTCCATCATCAACTAGTGCGCCAGCACCACACAACTGGAATGATCACCGAAAAATGAATTCTCAAAATTTCTGATCTTAGTGTTTTTTGTCTCATGGAAGTATGGCACAAGGGTTGCGAAGACCACCTTGTGCTAAGTGTGGTAGGACCTATCCAGTTGAGTTTCGTGATGGCACAAATGGTTTTTTTAAGTGTGGTGAAATGGGTAACTTTCCGAGTGTTTTCCCAAAAAGGAGACACGATAATGGCAATAATAGAGCCCAATCTTCTTCAGCGGCTCGAGTGGACAGACTGCTCCGAAAGGAGCTACTTAAGGGACAACTGGAGGAGCAAACCATATGTATGCTATGTCTAGTCATCAGGATCAAGAGTACTCGTCAAATGTTGTTAATAGTAAGCTTAAAGTGTTTTCTTTTGATGTTTATGCCCTACTTGATCCAAGTGCGAGTTTGTCTTTTGTGACTCCTTATGTAACCATGTTGTTTGGCATGTCTCCCGAACAACTTCTTGAGCCCTTAGTGTTTCCACACCTGTCGGTAAGTCTATTTTAGCAGAAAGATTCTATCGTTAATGACTAGTGTTGAGACATCATATCTTTAGTCACTCTGAATCGTGAGTGAGTTCCTTGAGGTCTTTTGATATACCGTGAATTTACGGTATTTCTAATACATTTCACTTACAAGTTGTGTGTTTGTAGGGCCTTTTTGTATTGGTTTTTATGTGTTTTTATCATATTTTGCAGGAAAGATGTTCAGGCGCGGAAGTATAGAGACAGCTGAAAGAAACGCAAAAACAGGGCATTCACGGAGGTGATCTATGTACCGTAGGTCCATTGACGGTCCGTAGGTGATGACTGTAGATCAGCAGGCAAGGCATGGAAGACAAATCAGGGAAATCTGACCAAGTGTGGAACCACGGTGGCCATTGACGGTCCGTAGATTGATCTACGGACCATACTGGTGATCCGTAGATTGATACTGCAAGGGTTCCAGTACCTGATTTTTGAAGATTCCAAGTGTGGCTCTATGGAGGGGACTCAATCTACGGTCCGTACTGCAAGTCCGTCATTTGCTTCAGAGGATCTGATTTTTGGAAGCTGAAATATTTTCCAAGTCCTGGCTGATGGAAGGGACTTACGGACCGTAGATCCACCGACGGTCCATAAGTCAGTCTCGTAGAATGAAGACGCGTACCTGAACAAACTTTCCTTAATTTGTTTCCCTTTTAAATTAGGATTTGATTTCTATAAATAGGGCATGTAAACATCGTTTTTGGGTGTTGGACATTATAATTTCTAGATTTACTTTGTGACTTGGGAGATTAAGTTGCATATCTAGCAAATATTGATTTTTGAATTTAGTTTTAAAGATTGTTGGTTTTGAAATTCAAGTTAAAGTTCTGGGTTTATTATTCTTCTTACGTAAGTTCATAATTCTTTCATCTAAAATGTGTTCATAAGATCATGGGTAACTAAACTCTACAACTAGGGTTGTGGGATCCATGAGCGATTAACAAAGTATGAATAGTAAATAAGCAATTCTTTAATAGTGTTTTGCTTGCATTGATAATTCTTTCGGTCAAAAGTCTTTTTAACGAGTGCACGCGTTAGAACTTGCCTTGTTGCTACTTGCCGGACCAAGCAGGTAATCAACAAGAAAAGAATTATCAACATAGATTTAGTGTGATACTATCTAATAGGCTAGTGTCGATTGGTGCGAATTAATAACTAAGCCAAACATCGATTATGATGTCTAATATGAGGTAAAAGTAGGGGTTAGTAAATTATACACACGTAGCCAGACCAAGGTGCGGGGTGAAATTCTCTAGATGTCGGACCAAGGATTTAGAGATACCTAACTTATCACTTTGCATGTAATACACTAGGACAAAATTGCTATTACTAGGATTACTGAGTTATGAGCTTTTGGTGAACACGTATACCCTAGTTAATTTTCTCATCTTGATAACAACAACAAAAAAATTGACTTTTGTTTACTGATTACTCACTGAATTCGTACAATTTGTTTTTATAAACCCCCCCTTTAATTACCTATTTCTGGAAGTAATTTGACTAATTGAATATAATTGTTGGTTAAAGTAAAGCCTAAACCATTTTCCTCGTGGGATCGACCCCAACCTACAAGTTGGGTTCTTTACTTGATAACAATCGATTATGCTTCTTTAGGGAGGTGTAATTTGAGTGTATCCTATTTTCAGACGATTTTCCTAAAGTCCCTCCTTAAAGAGAGATTCACTTCAGAATATATATTCTTCCTAATACTCAACCCATATCTACATTTCCATATATAATAGCTCCAGTTGAGTTAAAAGAGCAGTTGGGAGATCTTCTTGATAAGGGTTTCATCTGACCAAGTGTCACACATTGGGGCGCTCCGGTTTATTCGTGAGAAAGAAATATGGTTCCCTTAGGATGTGTATCAATTATAGCCAATTAAACAAGGTCACCATAAAGAATAAGTATCGCCTTACGAGAATTGATGACCTTTTCGACCAATTTCAGGGTTCCACTTATTTCTCTATGATAGACCTCAGATCTAGCTATTATTAGTTGAAGTGACATCCCAAAAGACAGCTTTCAAGACCCATTATGTTCATTATGAGTTCCTTGTTATGTCCTTTGGTTAGAGTAACACTCCTGCTGCATTCATGGATCATATGTACAGTGTATTTAAGTTGTATCTAGAAATGTTTGTTATCATGTTCATTGATGACATATTAATTTATTCAAGGAATGAGGAGGACTATGTCAGTAATATTAGAATAGTCCTTCAAACTCTCAAAGATCAAGAGTTATATGCCAAGTTTTCTAACTGTGAGTTCTGGCCTAAATCCATGGCATTCTTTGTCCAAATAATGTTTAGTGAAGTAATTCGAGTTGACAATCAAAAGATTGAGGCAATGCGAAATTTGCACAGACCCACATCCTAAAGTGATATAAGGAGTTTCTTGGGGTTGGCTGGTTACTACAAAAGATTTGTTGAGGGGTTTTCATCTTTTTCATCCCTATTGACTAAGTTGACTCAGAAGACAACTAAGTTTCAATGGTCTAAAGCTTATGACCAAAGATTTTAGGATTGAAAACTCGGTTAATAACTACTCCAGTGTTGACTCTACTAGAGGGTACAAAGGGCTTTTTTTGTTTATTGTGATGCGTCCATAGTTGGTCTTTGTTGTATACTGATCTAGAATTATAAGGCTATATCTTACGCCTCCATACATCTTAAGATTGACAAGAGGAACTACTTGACTCATGATCTCGAGTTTGGAGCAGTGTTTTTTGTTCCTAAAATATAGCATCACTATCTCTACAGAATTCATGTGGATGTGTTCACGGACCACAAGAGCCTTCAGTAGGTTTTCACTCAGAAAGAGCTAAATCTTCAACAAAGGAGGCGATTAGAACTGCTCAAGGATGATGATATAAGTATCCTCTATCATCCAAGTAAAGAGAATGTTGTTGTTGATGCCTTGAGTAGGTTCTCAATGGGGAGTTCTGATCATGTTGAGAAAGGAAAGAAAGATTTAGCTAAGGAAGTGCACTGACTTGCTCATTTGGGTGTTCAATTATGTAACACCTCGTGTCCTAAAAAGGGAAATGAAACCAATTCTCAGATGTTACAGGTGTAACCCACGGCTTGCCGGCAGCTAGTCTGAGGGACAAGAACTACGGCCTGACCACGTGGTTGGGGGCCCATGGTTCGAAAGCCCTAAAAACAAGTTTCTAACCACCATCAACGGCCGTGCAGGTCGGTGTGTCATCTTGACCACGGTCCGTCAGTGGGGTCTCGTGGGTCACAACTGGCAGTTAAGTTTAGGGGTAGTTGGGTCTTTTTCTAATTAATTAGTTCCTATGCTATGTCATTTTTCCTATGTTTAGGACCCTTATATATGTCTTTTTACCCCCAAATTTCCCAAATAGAAATCATTCTCTCTAAACTCACCTAAAAAGAAGAACTTCAAATAATTCTCTCTAGAACTTGAAGAATAAGGAGAAGGATTCATCTAGGGTTTCAAGTTAAGGTTTCCATTCCTCCATTGATGCCTAGAATTTAGATTCAAGGTACGATAGTTTTCATCAATGGATTTCTTCCATCCATGGAGTTCCCAAATTCCTTTATTCAAAAGGTAGAATTTCCCATTTGAGTTGGGGTTTTCTTCAATTACCATGGATTCTTTTCATTATTTATTTGAATGATTGAATTATGATCTTCTATGTATGAATTGATGAAATATTATGGTTTTAATATATTATCCCCTGTGAACCCATGTAATCCCCCTGTTTTCAGGTTATGAGCATATGATGTGGGATTTTGATCTTAAGGGAAGAGTTTTATGAAATTAAGCATGTATTGCATGTTTTACATGAAATTATGATGAAATCTATATCTAACCTATGTTTTATAAGTATTGAAGATTGAAAGTAGGTTTTGAACTTCAAGAGGTAAATTATGGAATTATGCATTTTCTTATGAAGTCTATGCAAATGATTTTAAGGTTCTTTGAGAGTAAAGTACCAATGATGATGTTGTTGTGTTGTTGAATGGATATTATCATAAACACATACTAGCATGATGTGAAAGGTTTTCTCACATAGTAAGAATTCTTAGGTCGAAAGGCTTTCTCACCTAATTGAATCAAAAAGTAAGAGTTATCCTAATGAAACTAGCTTGGATTGGTTATCCTAGGATAACTTTCCATGGATAATGAGAATAAGTAAGAAAATACTATTCCATGGGAGTTATGCTTAGCACCAAGAGGATATTGACAATGAGATGGAAACTCTCCCGTTAGTAGAGGCCGAGTTTCTTGAAGAACTCATGAGATAGAAGCTCTCCTGTTAGTAGAGGCCAAGTTTATAGTAGAAATCTTCTTATCCCTTAAACTATGTGCCCTCACAGGATGATTAGCTAGTCGATCCACTTAAGCTAGAAGTTCATGGTCCTTACCTTGGCAAGTAGCACAACCCTTTTCAGTGTGGGAGACACCGGGGGATCATGTTATAGCTCACTCGGTCTTTATGTCGGTTAAGGCTAATTCCACACATTAATAATGAACTAAGGCTACTTCAAGAAGTATCGCATATGAGTTCAAAGGTTTAAAGATGATTAGCTTGCATTGGCCTTGTTTTATGAAGTATGTTTTCTAACCTTCTTATATCATGTTTTAACTTGGTCAATTGCATGTCATGAAATGAAATGTCCCTTTTAGCATGTTTTAAATGATTTGTGCATGGCTAACATACTTGGTACATTGTTTTGTACTAACACATACTCTTGCCTACATTTTCCCCAAATGCAGGGTCCTATATTCAGGGTTTAGGGTTTTCATGGCTAGGAGTTGACTTGAGATATTTCCCGAGCTTTGTTGAGCCCTCATGCTTCAAAGAAGGAGTTTTATTGATTCACTTATTTTCATGTATTTCTCTTTTGAACATGATGTATGGGCTAGGCCCAATTTCTTTCTGTTGTATTAGATGGCTATGATGAGACAAGTGTTTTAGACTTCCAATTTTATTTTATAAAAACTATTGGACTTGGACTATTGTTTTACTCTTACTGTTCTATTTCTGATGTTATGAGAACTAAGTGGCTTGTATGGAGTCATTCGGGGTTCTATATGCCATGTTATATCTAGGGGGTACCCATCGGTCATGAAAAACTTGGTATCAGAGCAAAAAGGTTTAGAATGGTCCTAGGATGTCTCATAAGCTATGTCTAGTAGAGTCTTGTTTATGAGTGTAAAGCGCACCACATTTATGAATGAGAGACTACACGATGTTTAGGAAACTCCACTTCTTTCATTACTCTTTAAGTCGTGAGATAGAGTTTAACTTTATAATGTCTCTCTCCTAATCCTTATCCGATGCTCTATAGGATATGTCTACTCGAAGGGCTTATACTAGTAGGAATATGAGGGAGAATGCGGAAAAATAAGCTCCTCCTCAAGATCCTCAAGCTTCGGTTGATTCTTTGGCCAAACAAGTAACGAATAAGGAGTTTAGGGATGCTTTTCAAGGTTGGCTCAAGCTATTACGGCTCAAGCAAATAAGGAGGTTCTTGTTCCCGTGAACCCAAATGTGGGTACGACGAATTCAAGAGTGAGGGACTTCATTAACGTACGACTCAAGAAAATAGGGAGGTTGTTGTTCCCGTGAACCCAAATGTGGGTACGATGACTTGAAGAGTGAGGGACTTCATTAAAGTTGAAACTTTTCATAAAAGCCACAACTCTTCATAAAAGTCACAATTTTTCATAAAAGTCGCAACTCTTCATTAAAGTCACAACTCCTCATTAAAGTCAAAATGTTTCACAAATTTCACAACTTTTCATGAAAAGGGAAGCCTAGTTTTGTAAATAAATAAATTAAAAGGAAATTCTAGTTTGTGGTGGCGCCACGTAGGCGGGCCTAAGGATCTCTTATATATATATACATATATATATATATATATGATTCTTATGAAACATACTTTATATTGTTTGTAATCTTTCAAGATATGTACATCTTGTTTAGACAAGTTTCTATCTTATTTCTTATAAGTATTTCTTAGACCTATTATATTTTGTTAGAATGTTATAAAGAGAAAATCCAAACTCCATCACAAAGAAAAACACTTCTCTTCACACTTAATAGGCCAACCAAACCATCACAAAAAGTATTCGAATAACCTTACTTGTTGGATGCTTCTACATGTTTTCTGGAGATAATTTAGTTTAGACCAATGCAAGTAAAGATGATGCATTTCTTGAAGGAAGTAATCAATTTTCACTACTAGAAATTTGGACTATAGCAAAAATTTCATATGCGTTGCAATAGCACCTAAATGTTGCCATAGAGCTACATCAACGGTTTGTCAACCGTCTCATCTGCTCGCGTTACTATAGCTCTATTGTAACAGTTAATGTAACGGTTCTCGAAACCGTTGCTATAGAGACCTCTATTGCAACAATTTTCCTTCCATCTATAGGCACTATAATATTACAGCAATTGTAACGGTTAACAACTGTTGCATTAGGGGTTGCGGTAGCAATTAACATGCGTTGCAATAGAGTCCGTTGCAATAGGATGTTCTTATTGCAAAAAATTTTTAAATATTATGGCAACGATTTTTATTGACATTGCAATAGTTTTATTTTCTATTGCAACCAATCTATATGAATCTACAGTTTTTCCCAACCTGTTGCAATAGTTCATGTTTCTTGAGCATTATATATATTTAAAAATCAACAATTTATAAAAAAATCCTCTAAATCAAATAAGAAAAGAAAACGACTAATTATATAGCCAAATCGTACATATAATTGGAAATATCCTAGTCACAATATCCATAAAGGTAAAATATACATACCAAAACACATGTTTTCAATAGTTTGCACAAGTTCCGTACTAATATAAATTAAAACAAAAGACTGTAGCTTAAGAAAAGTTTCAAAATGTCAAGAAACAAAAGAATCGAGCTAAAGCAATAGGTTTCTACAACTTTCAATCAAATATATCAAGTAAGGTATTCATCACTACTGCTTTCATCATCCTCTTGGTTATCTTCTCCACCTACAAAAAACCATAAATAAAATTTTATTGAGAGCAAATGTGGAAGAAAGATTGTTCAGATTTAAGTATTAAATCATTTGTCTCGATCTACTCTGTATGTGAAATAAGCAAACATTTCATTTGCTCAATCAACTATGCATAACAAAATAATTTTTTGCCTGCTGTAAAATGCAAGTTGAATCCAACAACCTGAAATGGCTCTCAATTGAATTTTGAAGATGATCATTCCCACAGATTAAACAGGAAACACATAAATTATTGCAAAATATACCTAGAAGAAAAGGAGGCGTCAATGCAGAATATCAATGGGCACAAATTAGACAAGTTAATTTATTTACTCTTACTGTCCTTTACAACCAATCAAACATTCGCAAGTGAAGATGTCACTTGTTATAAGTAGGAGTTTTTATCCTAGTGCATTCAGCGTAACAATATTCACTAGATAAGTTTTGTATAAAGAAAAAAGGCAAGGAAATATACTTAGTTTTGTACACAATAATCTCATATTAGAACTGTTTTTCTTTTAGTGGGTGCAGGGCTGGTTGGGCAATACAAATGGCTCAAAAATTGGTAATCCAGATTTGTATTGAAAGAGAGACACATTAACAAAACACATGCAAGGGGAATATGTAATAAAATAAACATGACACTCAAATATAGCAACACTAGTAGTGTACCAAAGTATACCACAATATCTTGAAAAAACAATTTTCAAGGGAAGGAATTTTAACAACCAAATAGGAAGGGACAAAACCTTCAAACTTTATTCAAACACTTCCAATTCACCATGAGTACTAGTTAAATTCAAGCATCATCGAAGGATACAGATTACACAGTCGCAGAAACATCCCCACCAAAATTAGTTCTCTCCTTAGATCAAAAGAATGAACTCACCAGACTCATGATGGAATGGAATTTCAGTGTTCACATTGAAGAACAAACACAATATAAGCTCGAGAGAGAGAAGTGGAATCAATGACTCGTGTACCAGCCCTTCACAATTTGTTCATTATATTCAGATGTTAGAAAGTGTATTATTTTGGTCCTATTTTGTTTCCTTTTTCTATTAGGATCCAATATTGGTTAAGTTGGTGTATGGTGTGATGGGTAAACTGTTGGCAGAAGCAGCTAGTTATGGAGGAAAATCAACTCCATATAAGTAAAAATGCAAAGCTAATATGTGCAAAATAGGTACAGAAGCAACAAAAGGTTGGAAATAATGCTGAAAATTAAAAGAAAGAAACAGAAGCAGTTTCCGAAACAAGTAGTAGTTGCAACCTGTGGGAAATGATCTGCCATACTTAAAGCGCCGAGAATTGAATTTTTTTCAAAAGAGTACATGTACAAGTAGCTTAGATACACACAAATTGTCTACAAACTAACAGTTACAACAACAGTTCATCTGTGTCAGCTATAGGCCAGCCCTTAAGATTTATCGTTTCCAACTGTCCAACAATTTCACTAACAAATAGGAGCCATAATAATTTCACAATTTAAGATGGCACACTAATGAGAGAGCTATGATTCAAAGACTAACATTTTCACAACCACAACATTTGGAAGAGGAAAAGAAGTGTCCAAGGTTCTCTTCCTACTTTACCCTGAATACTCAAAACAGGGGCCTGATCGAGATAAACTTTTACACAAAAAGTGAGTAGAAAACTCAACAGTTGCATTGAGTCAACTGCACATTGTTAAGGGTTCTTTAAAACTAGAGTCTCTCTAAACTCACATATATACAGATAGCTAGATGTACAACACCAGAACTAACATGAGAAGTTGAATTGTAGTCTCCCTTTTAGCAAGAGCATTCGACAACACATTCATACCAAGCTAGCATTGAAGTGAAGAAGAAGAAAAATAATGAGCGTCATACCTTGATTGTTTTTGCTAGAAGATGGACGATTCAAAGGTTCCATAGTTTCTTGTGGTGACTGAGCACCCAATGATGCCAACATGGTAGCATTCAGTTGAAGTCTAGGGTACATACGATTAAGTCGTCCACGAATATCATCTGTAACTTCTTGGTGTATGGTTACTTGTCGTTCTAATTTTTCCGCCATCATTCGATGCATCCTCTCTTCCAATTCCTCCATTTTAAAGTGGAAAAATTTGGAGGGACAAAGTTGCTTTGATTTCTGCATAGAATTTGCTTTTAGAGTGGAGCAACTTTGAGGCATTTATTGCATTTGATCCTTTTTAGATTGTGCTTTCAAAGTACAAGAATTCTGAGGCATTTGTCGCAATTCTTCTTGTAAAGTATGTGCTACAAGAGTAGAGGAATTTCGCGGTAGAATAGATTGAACATTCTCTTTTGATCTCAGTGAAGAAACCCTTTTGTAAGCCATAGATGTAAGTTCCAGCTTGCATATATTGTTTCCCTTTTCCTTTCTTATTTTTTCTTGAAGTCTCCTCCTGCCTTATGACTATCGAATCTGTCAAAACGATATATATGAATAAGAACTAGATCTTTTTAAGCACAATATAAACATAAGGTGCTTTACATGTGCATCAGGCACAATAACAAGGCTAAGATTTT
>JAJOOH010072103.1:0-19524 GCA_029582605.1 Solanum gracilifrons
TATAAAGTATTATAAATTGTAATAATTAACCGCTTTATTTTTTAAAAATCATATAACTAATTTGATTTACACTCCAAAATTCATAGGTGTCACATAATTTAGACATTAATTCTTTATTACTTAATATATGTAATTATATCAATGATGACACATAAATTGAAATTAAAAAATTACATATTTTATTTGAAAATCACGTAATAGTACTATAAGGTATAATAATTAACACCTTAACATATTTTAAAATTTTAGTTGACTCTCCAAATTCCATATGTGTCATGTAATTGAGACAGAGAGAAACATATATTGGTTTAAAATAAATAAAAATATTATAAATTATAATAATTAACAACTTAAAATTTATAAAAAAAATCCTTTAAAAAAATTTAGTTGGCTCTCCAAATTCAATCGGTTTTACAATAATTAAAACATAGAAATTAACATAGATTGGACTCGTGCTGACATTTATGTTTCCTTTTTCTAAATTTTTTCTTTTATACTTTATATAAATAAATTTTTTATGTAAAAAGTATTATAAATCATAATAATTAATAGCTTAAAATATTTGAAAACATATAAAAAGTTTTTGTTAACTTTCAAAATTTCATCTATACCACATAAATTGGGAGAAATATAGATATATAGAAATTTTAAGTTGCTAATTATTGTGAGTTATAGTACGTTTTATGTAATTTTCATATATATTACTCGCGTTGTCCTGATTTATGTGATACAAATGAAATTTCAAAAGTCAATGAATTTTTTATAAGTTTTTTTGTTTATTAACTTGTTAATTATTGTGATTTATAATATGTTTACGTAAAACATACTCTAAATAAAAATAACTAGCAACTTAAAATGTATAAAAACATACTAAAAAATTGATCAACTTCAAATTTTATATGTACCACATAAATTGAAACTGAAACAGTAACATATATTGGGCCCCGTGCTAGCACGGGATCCCATATCTAGTTTTAAAATAAAAGGAAGTATTATTTTTATCAAGTTATGTACGTCTTATCCTTAGCTACCATTTTGTTTTGTGCATTATTTTTTGTTTCTGTGTGTGTCTCCAAACTTCGAATAATGCATAATATTTCATTTTCAAGAGGCCCATTTTATTGAGGATAAAAATAAATCAACATAAAAAGTGAGACAAGAAAAAATAGGGAGAAGGAATCTTTTTTCTTGTCTCACTCAACTCATCCTTGTTTTTTTAATAAATTCTTTTTTGATATTCAATATTTATTTTGAGACCTGATTAATTTAAATTTGTATCAAAAAAATTTATTTTGAGGATAAACTGTTAATTAGTAAATTAAATATAATCATATTCTCAAAATTTAAATTAGAAATATTTGATTAAAAATATAAAAAATACTTACGATTATATCATAGTCTTTGATGCACGTCTCCATTGACGTGCTTGCTTCAATACAAGCATTTTCAAAAAAAAGTTAAAAACAATTTTTTTAAAATTCTAATTTAATTAGTGTATAATTTTTCAAAAAATTATGTAACACACTTTGGCTATTTTCTTTAGATTTAAATTCATAACATTAAGTTGTAGTTTTATTACTTCGAATGTCGCTAATATTTGTGTAAATTTTATAACTATTTTGAGTAATAAATCTACTATCGATGAAGAAACATACTTTAATTATGGACATCCTAGTGAACTTCTTCACAATAAATTTGTGAATGAAATTATTTACCATCACGCACGCACGCACAAAATAATCATCTAATTAAATAATCTAATTAGATGTAACATAAAATATTATTAGTATTGATAAATTTTAAGTGATATTAATTGAATGGTTTTAAGTTTTTACTCTAAAATAATTATATCAATATGATATAATTATTTTAGAGTAAAAACTTTAAATCATTCAATTAATATCACTAAGTATATCAATATGATATAATTATATTAGAGTAAAAAAAATAAACACATGAGTGTGACTCTTCTTCTTCGTGCTCTCAGCGTATGTTAGTTAACTTTCGCAGAGGTGGACTATGGCGAGGGGAAGAGGTAGAGGAAGGGGACGTGGCCGGAAAATTCCTTTAATGACAATAGGAAGCTCAGTAGGTAGTCGAGTGGAAGGAGATGAGGTACAAATGCAAGAGCAATCCAAAACCCTACCACTGAATGAATGAGGAACAATAGAAAAAGGAACAACATTGAGGGCTGAAGTAGTGAGGCGATTGAGCTTAAATACTCCACCAACTATTGCAGGAGAACCTTTAGATCTGGAGTATGAGGAAGAGAAAGAGGCTGAAAGCAATGGAACAATAAATGTAGATGCAGAAAACTTTGTTGATACAACAAGGAATACTGGTGGGCAGTCTAAAGGGAAGGAGAAGAATACAAATGAACTATGGACTAATATGTTCAAAAATAATAGAGCAACAAACAATGGTATGAACTTGACCTATTTCCCTCCACAAATAGTTGATGGTCAAACTATGGTTCAGCTGGAAGAAGATGAGGTTCAAGTGGAAGAGGACAAATGGAAGTGTGCTCTTATTGCTTATGTGATTGGGGAATGCCCTGGGTATAACACAATGCATAGGTATATAATGTTGGGGTATTGGATCATTAAGCAGAATAGCTAGTGCGATTAGAGTACCTTTATTTGCTGATGAATGTACCACGAAGCAAACAAGAATTTCATATGCTAGAATGCTCATTGAGGTCAATGTTACTAAGGCTATACCTCAGCAGATAACAATTATGGATCTCAATGGAGGAACATTTATGCAGGAAGTGGTGCTGGAATAGAGACCTCAATTTTGTGATAAATGTCAAAAGATAGGCCACCAATGTCAATCAGGCATAACAACTAAGGAGGAGCCACCAAAGAAGAGACGACCAGGAAAGAAAGTAACTCAGGCATGGCAATATAAAGGACCGATTCAAACGAAGGAGCATATATGTGTGCAGAACAGGGGACAAGAATCAAGAGAGATCAAGCACTGTAACACAACTGAGAAGGGGAATCATGAGACAGAGAGGGAACAGGGAAAACAAAACCCAGGGGAGATAACACAACTTAATCTGAGACCTAATACTGGAGGTAAACATCTGGATTTTAGCCTTACTAATTGTCCTATATTAGCAGCAATACCAACTAGAAATGGGTTTGAGAGCCTTATGCATAGCAAACTTGCTTCACTGCCTATTGATAGAGGTGGAGCCCCCAACACTTGTTGATGAAATGGGTCTTTTGGGATGTGAAGGGTGTGAATAAAGGGTACAAGCAGAAGGAACTTAAAACCTATCTGCAAACCAATAAAATAAGTATAGCTGGGCTTATAGAAATAAGAGTTAAGGAGCATAATATGAAAACAACCCTTTAGGGGGTAACACCAGGATGGGGAATAATGCACAATTATAATGCATCTGTGAATGGAAAAATTTGGGTGATATGGGATGAAAATTGGTATGAGACCAACATAATTAGGTGTACTGCCCAAATAGTGCACTGCCTGATCGAGGACAGAATCGAAGGCCATCAGATTGTGCTTATTGTGATCTATGGATATAATACAATAGAGTAGATGAAAGAGATGTGTTTAGAGTTGAACACCTTGGCACAAGAGATTACTCAACCTTGGCTCATTGCAGGGGATTTTAATGATCTACTCACCCCACAAGATAGATTAGCTGGAGCAAATGTGAGTATTAATGAAGTGAAGGATTTTGCAGATTGTGTTAAAAATATTGGTGTCACTGAATTACAATGGCAGGGGCACTACTATTCTTGGACTAACAAACAACATGTCACTGATAGAATTTCCAGTAGGATTGATAGAGTGTTTTGGAATTATGAATGGATGGAGAAATGGGGACATGTTACTACTGAGTATGGGAATCCATGTATATCAGTTCATTATCCTATGCAGCTCACAATGCAAATAACTCAGCACAATGTAAAGGTAAAATTCAAGTTCTTTAATGTATGGACTGAACATGACTCCTTCATGAGTTTAGTGGAGAGTGTATGGAAGCAAGATTATGGTAAGGGTGGCATGAAGAAGGTGTGGTGCAAATTAATAGCTCTTCAGCCTGCTTTAAGACAACTTAATAACAAGGAATTCAAATATATTAGCCAACAGATTGAGAAGGCTAGATATGAGCTCAGTAGAATCCAAGAAGAACTATAAGATCAAGCCACTGATGATTTAGTTGAGCAAGAAAAGAAGATCCTGATGAAGCTGGAGAAATGGTGATGATAGAAGAGAGTGCACTAAGGCAGAAATCAAGGACAAGATGGATCCAAGTGAGAGCTACTAACAACAAATACTTCAGTGCAATCATAAAGGAGAGAACTCAGAAGAAGCAAATCAGATGTATTACATCACTCACTGGACAGATGTTGTATGAACCACAAGATATCCAAACTGAATTTGTACAATTCTATAAAGGACTTATGGGATCATCGGTCACTACTCTACAAGCTATAGATGTCTAGGTGATGAAGAGAGGACCCACACTGTCAAGGCAACAAAGGATAGATTTATGTGCTGATATACCTAAAGAAGAGATTACAGTTGCAATCCATTGGGAATGACAAAGCCCCAGGTATAGATGGATTCAATGCTTATTTCTTTAAGTATACTTGGAAGACCATAAAAGAGGATATTATTGATGCAGTTCAGAGTTTTTTCAAAACTGGAAAAATTTACAAACCTGTCAATTGCACATTAGTAACTCTTATCCCAAAAGTGCAAAACCCAAAAACTGTGAAGGAATACAGACCAATTGCCTGTTGTACTGTGTTGTATAAGATCATCTCCAAAGTATTGGCAAAAAGACTACATGATGTTAATCAGAGTGTCATCTGTGATAGTCAGGCTGGGTTCATCCCATGGAGAAAGATATCTGATAATATTCTACTTGCTCATGAATTAGTGAAAGCTTACACTAGGAAGAATATATCTCCAAGAAGCATGTTGAATATTGATCTCCAAAAATCCTATGATTCAGTGGAATGGGATTACTTAGAGCAAGTGATGAGAGAGCTAGGTTTTCCTGATACGTTTTCTCAATGGGTAATGAGTTGTTTGAAAACAGTGAGTTACTCTATAGTTGTGAATGGGCAGGCTACTCAGAAGTTTGCAGCAGCTAAGAGACTCAGGCAAGGAGATCCAATGTCTCCATTCCTCTTTGCTATAGCAATGGAATATCTTAGTAGATCACTCAAGGGGCTCAAGGATGTGAAAACTTTGAAGTTTCATCCAAGATGCTCTAAATTGGACATTACTCACTTATGTTTTGCAGATGATCTACTAATATTCTCTAGAGGAGATCTGGAATCCATCATGGCCCTCCAAAAGTGTTTTTCACAGTTCTCACAAGCTTTAGGGTTGCAAGCAAATCTCCAAAAAAGCTCCATTTATTTTGGGGGAGTACAGATAGGGGTGAGACAACAAATCATCCAGCAACTTGGTTACAAGATGGAAGAGCTACCTTTCAAATACCTAGGGATACCACTGTCTACTAAGAGACTATCAGTCATCCAATGGTACCCTCTTATAGAAAAGATCATGACCAGGATCAATTCATGGACAGCTAGGAAGCTGTCATATGCAAGCAGATCCCAACTAGTACAAACTGTGTTGTTTGGAGTCCAATCATATTGGGCACAATGATTCATTATCCCTGCAAAAATAATTAAACTGATTGAGGATCTATGTAGAAGCTATTTATGGTCTGGTGTGGGACAGGTCCCTAAAAAGGCATTAGTTGCTTGGGACAGAATTTGTTGTCCTAAATCTGCAGGAGGTATGGGGCTGATTAATATGAAAGTATGGAACAAAGCTGCAGTTATCAAATTCTGCTGGGACTTAGCTAGTAAAGAGGATAAATTATGGATCAGATGGATCCATACTTACTATATAAAAGGTCAAAACCTATGGCCAGAAGCCAAGCAAGCTAGCTGGATGGTAAGGAAAATCATGAGTGCCAAGGATATAATTGAGCAGACTCAGCAGAGAAGGAGCAAGAAAGGAAGTATGATCAGGGAAATATATATGCGCTTGATTGGAGAGCAGCAAAGAATTGAATGGAAGTGTCTATTGTTCAAGAATACAGCAAGGCCAAAAGCCTATTTTGCTATGTGGCTTATGCTCAACAAGAAACTGGCAACAGTAGACAGACTAGCCAAGTGGGGTGTTGAGGTATCCAAGACTTGTGTCCTATGTCTGAATGAATAAGAGACTATAGAGCACCTGATGGTTCGATGCCAATATGCCAGATATTTATGGAAGAGATTGCTCACATGGACTCAACAACATAGTGTAACTCTAGCAAATTGGGATCGATTTATACAATGGAGCATACAACATGGAAAAGGGAAGGCTCGAGCAACTCAAATATTCAAGATTAATTTTGTTGAATGTGTATATGGGGTGTGTATTGAGAGGAACAACAAAATCTTTAAGGAAAAGAGACGAACTGCGCGCGGAAAGTGTGGCCAAGGAGATAACCTACGTGACTATTGCTAGAGCTCCCCCTAGATTAAAAAATGTACTTACTGCTTTTAAATTTTAGTTATAGTATAGTAGAGCTGTAGTAAGCAGAGAGTTTTTTATTGAGAACAAAGCATGTTGTGTTAGCTGCTTGGATTGTAATGTTTGCTCTTGGTGATTAATAAATCAGTTAGTTACCAAAAAAATATACACACATACCTCGTCTCTACCACAAAGGTGATATAAAGGCGTTTCCAATAGACCTACAGCTCAATACTATTTCATCCGTTCCTTTTTAGTTGTCATGTTACATTTTTCAAGAGTCAATTTGACTAATTTTCAAAGTTAAACTAGATTACATTCATTCGATATTTTAAATAAAATTTTAGATATTCAAAACCTATGCAGAAAGTACAATAAATTGCAACTTTTTTCATATCAATATGATAAAAAAATATACGTCTTAAAATCTTAATCAAATATGTTATTTGACTTTAAAAAAAATTATAACAACTAAAAAGGAGCGGAAGTAATTACCATCCATTAGAATAGAACCAATAAATACTTTGAATGTGGAACTCTTACATTCGTGATTAACGCACTGTCTTATAAACATTTTCCAAGTAGTATTTTATTTTAATATTTGCGTTAGAATTTATCCTGAATTGTTTATCTTACTTAAATTTAATTATAATTAATTTTTACTTTTCCCACAAAAAATATATATATCTTTCATATTTGTGTAATCCGTAGTAAGACTTCAATAAATTCACTATCTTTCCTTCAAATGATAGCACAATAGCATGCATAATGCAATAATTAAAAAAATCTTATTTAGTAAGAAATTTTTTCTCAATACAAGTTTTTTAAAAATTATTATTATTGGTTTTTTTATATATAGATTAATTGATCAAAGTATTTTAAATTTTATATATTTATTTAATATACTTCTCTTTGTTGTCTAATTTATCATCGTTCAACAATTTGCAACTATTAACTACGAGGGTGGATTGAGAAAGTTTGTACCCTAAAGCCAAACTTAAATGATAAAAGAAAATGTTACAAATATTTTAATTTTGAAATTTATTTTTCAGCCCTTTTGAGATACAAAGTTAATTTTTTAATAATTAATCTTTCTAATAATTTCTTTTTTCAACTGATAATATAAAGAATCCATTAAATACCTCTTGACATTGTTAATCTAAGGTAAGATCTCTTTAATTTTTAACAAAAAAAAATTCAACGAAAATAATTGTTATACATATATTACTAAACTCTTAGATATGATTGGATATATTAATAAGCATACTGTCTTCTAGCTTTATTATATTTCTCAATTATTTTAATTCAAAAAATAAGTCCACAACATCAATAATATCATAATACTGACAGATATGATTGAGGATACGAGATTAAGATAATGTCTTTTCAAATTTCCATCATCCACTAATCTAACTTTTTTAACTAATAAATAAATTTTTTGTTGTTTGCTAAAGTTTGTCAAGAGCTTTCATTTTGGGATTGTAGTGTCAATTCTTTTATTTTATTTCTTGTTGTTATAAAATCAGGCTTAAAGTAATATAAGTATAGAGAAAGAAGACAAGAGAAGTAGATGTAGGAGAAGACTTTTCTTCTTAGTCAAGTGTGTCTTCCAAATGGTGAGTGATATCTCTATTTATAGTGTTGAGATATCACTCCCAAAGGTCACCAAATTAGTAGATACATGCTTATCCCTTAATGTTCTTATCACCTTGGAAGCACCCATACATGAATTGAATTAATACTTGGATAGATCTAATGGATAATCCACACAATACAATGGATTTATAACATCCCCCTTGGATGTCCATAGATAATGTGCCTCGTTAAAATCTTACTACGAAAATCCCTGTGGGAAAAAATTCTAGTGAAGGAAAAAGAGTACACATATTTTTTGACACGCATTATTTATTGCCTCATTAAAAACCTTACAAGGAAAACTCAGTGGGACAAGACCTCAATCAAGGAAAAAAGAGTGCAACGCGTATTATTATTCCCCTGATTAAAACATCACTTAATTTCTTGTGATGATGTCATTCAATCTTATATACCAACTTCTCAAATATTGACAGTGTCTTTGTGATCAAATCATATTCACGAAGATGTTGCATGATTGAACTCATTTATGATATATCATTTTCTGGTTTCATGGATATGATGAGGCTTTGATCTTAGCCGAATACATTATTGAAAAACACGTTATACGTGACCTCGTTACTGCAAGTAAATTGCTCATTCAACTTGTTCATAGCAACAATCATCTTGTGGACACTTTCATTTGCAATTGATTATCTTCGTATATTATGATTGGTGTATTCTTTTTTCAAAGAAAAACCACACATTTTCTGAATATGGTGTGCCATTGATCTCAATCAGATGCACTCTCGACTTGCTTCATGGAGGGCTTTTATTTCTGCATGATTTAAAGAAGTGGTTACCAACGTTTGCTTCATTGATCGCCAAGATATTATTGTGCCTCCACATGTAAACAAACAACGTGTTTGAGACCGAGCTTTATGCGGATCAAATAAATATTTTGCATCTGCATAACCAGTCAGTTCTGACTTGGATTCCTCAGAATATAATAAACCCATGTCTATGGTCCTTCGAGGATATTTAAGTATGTTCTTAACACCATTTCAATGTCCTTTTGTTGGTGAGGAACTAAATCTTGCTAATAAATTTACTGCAAAACCGATATATGGTCGAGTATTGTTAACAAGATGCATTAGTGTTTCATCACCAAGAATCTCTTCATCCTTCTTTTGAGATCAAAGTGAATCTTTATTTATGTCAAGCGATCTCATAATCATTGGGGAACTCAATGAATGTGATTTATCCATATAAAATCGCATCAAAACTTTTCTGTGTATGTTGATTAATGGATAATTATTCATTCGTCAAATCCTCAATCTGTAGGTCAAGACAAAATTTTGTCTTTCCAGGATTTTTTTCATTTTATATTCCCTTCTCAAATACGCAATAATTTTTGAAAGCTTTTTAAGAGTGTTAATAATATTCAAGTCATCAACATACACAACTATTATAACAAATTCAGATCCAGACCTTTTCATAAAAATGCAATGACAATTAGGGTCATTCTTTTTGTACCCTTTTCTTCCTTGATTATTTCAATCCATATAAGAATTTTTGAAGCTTTATTGAATAAGTTTCTTTCAAACTTTTATATGTTTCAGACACCTTGATTGCTTCAAGAATTTTCATATAACCTTCAGTATTGTCTAGCTAGACATGATAATTATTCATTATATGCATTCAGGTTTTCATATATTGTCATATCAAAACAAATCCCATTGCATCCACCATAGGAGAAAACATCTCCAATAATGTCAGGATTTTTAAGACAAATCTTTATGCCTCAAGGCACAAGTTGAACTTTATATCTTGCGGTTAAACCATCGCATAATAATTTATTTGTACCCCACTGACATTATACCTGTCACGATTCAGACCGTCGTGACTGACACCCATACTAACCCTCCGATGGGAGAACCATTAATACTAACTAGCTAACCAAAGAACCAAACAAACTAATGCATTTAAAGTTACAGAAGCAAATTTAAATGCTAACGAAAAGAAATAGAGAGTTCCCATAAACTCCAACAAAAGTCCAATCAAAACAATCTAACATTGCAGAAGTAATGCCTAGAACTTGAAAGTCAATGTACCAAAACATCTATACAACCCCAAACTAAACGTAAGACTAACTAAAGTACTAGTCTATGAAATATGGAAATAGACTGAAAGAGAACTCATGGCAGCCCGGAAGAACTGGCTCACCCTTGAATTCGAACGATCACTGATCTTCTAAGCGAGGTCTGTCAATAGCCACCGGAAGATGCCCTGTACTCAACAAAGAAAGAACAAGTGCAATATCAGTACACAACCACAGTGTACTGGTAGGATCACACGACTATCCCACTAAGTGCAACCTACATAAGCCATTACAACAATATAACAACATGCATATACCGAATATATACAATATCAACAACAGTTAAGAACAACGGAGCATTTCACAAGTCTCAATTATACAGTTATGTCAAGTCAATGGTCCTCTCATGGAACCCAAACCTAAACGGTTAGCATACCGGAACGTGGTACCCGATACAATAATTATGTCGGAACATGGCAACCGATCCAAGTTAGTGTGTCGAAATGCAATACCCGATCTATTCAACAAGCCACAATCACAATCACAAAGTATATTCTCATAATCATACAACCAAGTCATGATTCATGGCATTCATCATTCATCTATCCTTATTTACAATTAATGTGATCAATAATGCAATATTCACATACATACATGTATCATAATGAAGCAAGAACAAACATAGACCACACAATCATAGAATCACAACCATCACCTACCTCAAAACAAGCTTAAATCCCCTAAAAAAATTGATTCTTCCCTTTCCAGATTCGCTCCGCTTGTTGTTGGTCTACAAATGATCAATATAACACGGGAATCAGTAAACAATAACTAATTACCCGAATTACTGACAATTCTATCAACCTTAGATCATACCCATGATCCTCATACCCAGATTAAGGCTTTCTCCACCATAATTTCCAGATCAAAACCGTTTTCCATCGATAATTACCCATTAGATTACGTTCTACGGATCGAAAAATGGATTCGGGGAGTTAAAATCTTACCTTTAGCCTCAAGAATGGTGGAAAACTGTCATGAAAACCCATGGGTTTATTCTTTAGCTCTCAAGTTCAAACATTACAGAATAAAATGATTTTGGGGTTTATTTTCGACTTTAAGTCACGATTATCCTGCCACAACGGTACTCACTCAGCTACAGCGGCCCCGCCCTGGCGGGAATAATCCCACCTTAGCGGCTTACACGGGACCAATGAGTCAATTTAAGAATTCAAACTCCCATTTCACAACACACCTTCATCCCATGACACTCAGAGAATACACATTCATGGTAAGATCAATTTCGGGAGTTCTACTCACCCGAATTTAATTCTGTAAAGTCGTACGAGTTCCTTAACGTCTTAGCTATCCACTCATGTGATCAAATTCAAAATTGGATCACCCAATTGTTACCAGATTTCCCTAGACTTTAATGACTCTGATTTCATCCAAATCTGGACTAGGTTGGAAAATCTCAAGATACTACGAAAAAGTTTTCCGGCCCAAAAATTTTCTCCGTTGGCTTTTCTATAACGACGGGAACAGGTCATTACAATAGATACCAATTTACCCATCACTCGTCCTCGAGTGACAAACTTAGGAAAAATAGGCTAAGAAAAGAATGGAGCAGTACCTGAATTGACGAACAACTAGGGATACTTGTCTCGCATGCCCTTCTCGGTTTTCCAAGTAGCTTCCTTAACTGGGTGATGCTTCCATTGAACTTTTACGGACTTAATCTCCTTGGTCCTCAGCTAACGCACATCACGATCAAGAATTGCAACTGGTTCCTCCTCGTATTGGAGGTCTTTGTCTATCACAATTAAGTCCCACTTTATGATGTAATCCCCTTCACCATGATATCCCCTCAACATGGACACATGAAATACCGGATGAACTCCTGATAGGTTAGGAGGTAAAGCCAATCTATAAGCCACTGGCCCTACACCTTCAAGAACCTCAAAGGGACCACTGTATCATGGACTTAACTTACCCTTCTTGCCAAATCTCATCACCCCTTTCATGGGTGATACCTTAAGAAGAACATTCTCACCAGTCTGAAATGTCATGTCTTTTACTTTATGATCTGCATACTTCTTATATTTACTCTAGGTTGCTAGAAACTTAGTTTGAATACTCATAATATTATCTTGATCATCCTTTACTAAATCAACACCCAAAGGTTTTAAATCTCCAGCCTCAAACCATCCTATGGGTGATCTACATCCCCTCCATAAAGTGCCTCAAAAAGTGTCATATTTATGTTGGAGTGGTAACTATTATTATAAGGGAACTTACACAAAGGTAAGAACTTATCCCAATGCCCTCCAAAATCAATCATACATGCCCTCAACATGTCTTCTAACACTTGAATAGTCTTCTCTAACTGTCCGTCCGTCTGTGGATGGAAGGTTGTACTAAAAGTGAGTTGTGTGCCCAATTCATCATGTAACTTCCTCCAAAACTTGGATGTGAATTGGGTACCACGGTCTGAGATGATAGAAAGGGGAACCCCATGCAACCTCACTATATTTTTCACATACACCTTAGCCAATTGTTCAGCATTGTAATCTATCCTTATCGGAATAAAATGGGCTGACTCAGTCAATCTGTCAACCACTACCCAGATGGAATCAAACTTCCCCAAAGTTTTAGGAAGACCAACCACAAAATCCATGGCTATCTTCTCCCACTTCCATTCCGGAATTGACATTCTTTGAAGCAAACCTGCAGGCCTTTGGTGTTCATACTTCACTTGTTGGCAATTATGACACTTATCCACAAACTCCGTTATATCCTTCTTCATGCCCGGCAACCAATAAATTCACTTCAAATCTCGGTACATCTTGGTCACACCCGGATGAATGGAATATCGTGAACCATGGGATTCTGTCAACAATTTCTGAATCAAGTCATGAACTCGAGGAACACAAATCCTCCATTTAAAAATGAGCACACTTTCTGCATCAAGAGTGGTCTCTTGTACCTTACCAATCACAGTCTTCTTCTTAAGTTCATTCAAATTTTCATCCTCAAATTGTTTGGCCTTGATCTCTTCAATGAATGTGGCCCTCACTTCAATGCTAGCTAACACCCCACCTCTTTCTGAGATGCCCAATTGTATGAATTTAGACTCTAAGGTCTGGATTTCCTTAGCCAAGGGTCGCTTGGATACACTCAAGCAAGCTAAACTATCCATACTCAGCGCTTTTCGACTCAAAGTGTCTGCCACCACATTAGCCTTGCTTGGATGGTATTGAATGGTCACATCATAATTCTTGAGTAACTCCATCCACTTTCTCTATCTCAAATTCAGATCCTTTTGAGTGAACACATGCTGCAAACTATGATGAGCAGTAAACACTTCATACTTAACACCATAAGCCAACTCCAAATCATGTGTTGGATAATTTCTCTCATGCACCTTCCATTGACGCGATGCATAAGTTATAACATTTTTATCATGCATCAACACAGCACCCAAATCCGAATGTGAAGCATCACAATAAACAATAAAATCTTTACCCTCAACCGGTAATGCTAAAATAGGTGCGGCGGTCAAAAGAGTCTTGAGCTTTTGGAAGCTCTCCTCATATTTTTCAGTCCATTCAAATGGTATTTCCTTTTTGGTCAAATTTGTCATGTGAGTGGCATTAGAAGCAAATTCTTCACAAATTGATGATAGTAGCTAGCGAGCCCCACAAAACTCCTAACTTTCGTCATAGAGCTAGGCCGAACCCAATTCTTAACCGCCTCAATCTTTTGGGGATCTACCATTACCCTTTTTTTTAAACTACATGCTCCAAAAATACAATCGAAGTCAACCAAAATTCACACTTAAAGAATTTTGCATATAACTTTTATTTCCCAAGAACACCCGAAACAATACGAAGATGGTCGGCATGCTCTTCCTCACTTTTCGAATAGACCAAAATCTCATCAATGAAGACTATAACAAACAAATCAAGAAAGGGTTTGAACACATCATTCATCATACTCATGAAAGTTGTAGGCGCATTAGTCAACCCAAACGACATAAATAGGAATTCATAGTTCCCATAGCGGGTTCTAAACACCGTCTTGGGCACATCCTCAGGCCTAATTTTTAACTGATGGTAGCCAGACCTTAGATCAATCTTAGAGAGAACGGATGCACCTTGCAATTGGTAAAAAAGATCATATATTCTAGGCAATGGGTACTTGTTTAGAATGGTGACCCTATTCAGCTGCTGATAATCTATACACATCCTCATACTATCATCTTTTTTCTTAACAAACAAAACTGGGGAACCCCACGGGGAAGCACTAGGACGAATGAATCATTTATTAAGAAGTTCTTGAATTTGAGCCTTAAGCTCTTTTAATTCTGCCAGAGCCATGTGATATGGAGGGATGGAAATGGGACGAGTACTAGGTTCTAAATCAATGCAGAAATCTATATCTCTATCCGGAGTCATATCAGGCAAATCATTAGGAAACACTTCTCTAAATTCTGACACCACATGAATAGACTCAATAGATGGAGACTCAACGTCAATATCCCGAATATGAGCCAAATAAGCCAAATAACCCTGCCCTACCAGTTTCCTAGCCAGAATGAAGGGTATGATCTTAGCTTGCTTAGGCTTGTACACCCCTTCCCACTCTAACTTTTCCCTTTCCGAAATTTCTAGAGTTACAGACTTAGCATTACAATTAAGCACAACATAATAGGGGGACAACCAAGTCATGCCTAAGATTATATCAAAGTCAGTCATATCCAAAATTACCAAATCAGCCCAAGTCTGGAAACCCATAAACAAAATAGGATAACACGATAGACATGAGTGACTATGACAAACTTTCCAACTGGGGTAGAAATATGGATGGGGGCATCAAGTATATCACAAATCATATCAAACTCTAAGGCAAATCGCATGGACACATAAGAAAAAGTAGAACCCGGATTAAATAACACATTAGTCATCCGGTCACAGACAAGAATAGTACATGTGATCACTGCGTCAGACGCCTCTGCCTCGCTCTTGCCCAGAAAGGCATAACACTGAGCCCTATCATCTTGACGGGTGACTTCCCAGCCTGGCTGCACTGTACCTCTGCATGCATTACCGTTTCCCCTACCTCTGCGGTCTCGCTGATTTCCTCCTCGCCCACTTTGTGGACGCCCTCGACCATTATTACCATTTCTCGTGGGTACCACTACTCTAGACTGTTGCTGCGCGGAATCCAACATGCGCGGATGGGGACAATCTCTCCTCATATGCCCAGGTTCTCCACAGTTATAACAAGTACGATCAAAAGATGGCATGCTGCCAGCCGAAGGTGCGGCTCCCTGGCTATCCTGAATCAAATTATGAGGTGGAGTTCCCGAGTAATTACCTATAGAGGCGAGCATAGCGGACTGAATTAGCTTGACTGCAAGTGTTGGCCTTCCTGACCCCTTGGAGTAAGAACCTTGAAAGTTACCCTAGTTCTTGACCCTTTTAGCCAATGCCTTAGCCTGACCGTCTCGCCTCACCCCCTCCACTTTCTTCACAAAGTCTGTTACCTCATTAAAGTTTTTCCCTGCAGAGGTCATACGAACAGATAATATCTACAACTCAGAATTTAGTCCCTTAATAAATAAACGGATCCTCTCTTTCTCAGTAGTCACCAATTGAGTAGCATGTCTAGACAAGGTATGGAACTTAGCCTCATAAGCAGCCACAAACATACCACCTTGTTCCAAAGCCATGAACTCATCCTTCTTCTGATCCCTCAAAGTTCGAGGCACATACTTCTCTAAGAACAAAGCATGGAACTGGGTTCAAGTAAGTGGAGGTAAAACTGAAGATCTGCTCTCCACCACTACTTAGCCTTACCTTGAAGCTGAAAAGTCACGAACTCAATCCCATGTTGATGGACAATTTCCAACTTATGAAGCCTATCATAGCAATCTAGGATGAACTCATATGCATCCTCACTCTCAGAACCATGGAAAACATGTGGGTTCAACTTCAAAAACTTGGTCAACATCTCATGCTCATTACCAGTCATAACTGGACCCAACAAAAGACGGAAGAAAGCGTCATTACCTCCAGTTCCACCACCTTGGGGGATAGTGATAGCAATAGGAGGATTGGCAGGAGCTTGAGTTGCTTGAACAGAGGGAAACACTCCAGGACCAACCAATCCTTTCAAGAATGACATAATCTGTTGAGCTAACACTGGGTCCAAAGGAGGAATACATGTAGTCTTCACCTCTTCCTCTTGTCCAACATTCTTCTCATTCTCAACTTTTATGTTCTCTTTTACCTCTTCATGGTGCGCAAGAAGGGCCTCATTTCTAGGAGCATCTCCAACCGGTGCTTCATCCCTAGTAGGTGCCACCCTTCTTTGGCCTCTACCCCTAGCTCTTCCTCTACCCCTGCCTCGACTGCGACCTCTCGCTGCAGATTCCTCAGCTGGAGCATTGACGGGAGCAACGAGCCTGACTCCGTTGAGCTTATTATTAACCCTCTGCTGACAGAAGAGTGAAGGAGGTTAGATACCAATTTGAATCGACAGATACCAATTGGAATCAAGTCATAGCACGAAAGGAGACAAGAGAAAATAGAGAGATTTCCTAAAGTCCTATAGCCTCTCGAAGAAAAGTGCATACGTCTCCGTACCATTCCACAAGACTCTACTGGACTCATTTTGGTACATCGAGATCAACTCACCTAGTCTCTGATACCAACTTTGTAACGACCCAAACCGTCGTGATTGGCACCCATACTAACTCTCCAATGGGAGAACCATTAATACCAACTAGCTAACCAAAGAACCCAACAAACTAAGGCATTTAAAGTTACAGAAGCAAGTTTAAATGCTAAGGAAAAAAATAGGGAGTTCCCATAAACTACAACAAAAGTCTAATAAAAACAATCTAACATTGCGGAAGTAATGCCTAGAACCTGAAAGTCAATATACCAAAATATCTATAGTTCAACAAGTCTAAACAAGAAGGGGTACAACCCCAAACTAAACGTAAGACTAACTAAAGTACTAGTGTAAGTCCGAAATATGGACATAGACAGAAAGAGAAGTCATGGCAGCCCGAAAGAACTAGCTTACCCTTGAATTCGAACGATCACTGATCTTATAAGCAAGGTTTGTCAATAGCCGTCGGAAGATGTCTTGTACTCAACAAAGAAAGAGCAAGTGCAGTATCAGTACACAACAACAGTGTACTAATAGGATCACGCATCTATCCCACTAAGTGCAACATACATAAGCCATATAACAATATAACAACATGCATATACTGAACAACATTAAAGAATAACGGAGCATTTCACAAGTCTCAATTATACAGTTATGTCAAGTCAATGGTCCTCTCATGGAACTCAAACCCAAATTGTTAGCATATCGAAACATGGTACCCGATCTAATGATTATGCTGAAACGTGGCAATCGATCCCATAATTATGTAGGAACGTGGCAACCGATCCAAGTTAGTGTGTCGGAACGCAACACCTGATCCATTCAACAAGCCACAATCACAATCACAAAGTATATTCTCATAATCATACAATCAAGTCATGATTCATGGCATTCATCATTCATATATCCTCATTTACAATTAATGTGATCAATAATGCAACATTCGCATACATACATGTATCATAATGAATCAAGAACAAACATACATTACACAATTATAGAATCACAACCATCACCTACCTCAAAACAAGCTTAAATCCCCTAAAAAACTTGATTCTTTCCTTTCCGGATTCGTTCCACTTGTTCTTGGTCTACAAACGATCAATATAACTCGGGAATCAATAAACAATAACTAATTATCCGAATTACTAACAATTCTATCAACCCTAGATCATACCCATGATCCCCATACCCATATTAGAGCTTTCTCCACCATAATTTCCAGATTAAAACCCTTCCCCATCGATAATTACTCATTAGATTACGTTCTACGGATAGAAAAATGGATTTGGGGAGTTAAAGTATTACATTTAGCCTCAAGAATAGTGGAAAACTATCCAGAAAACCTCTGGGTTTGTTCCTTACTTCTCAAGTTCAAAAATATGCAGAATAAAATGATTTTGGGGTTTATTTCTGACTTTAAGTCGCGATTGTCCCGCCACAACTGTACTCACCCCGCTACAGTGGCCCCACCCTGGCGGGAATAATCCTGCCTTAGCGTCTTGCACGAGACTAGTGAGTCGATTTAAGAATTCCAACTCCCATTTCACAGCACACTTTTATCCCATGACACTCAGATAATGTCTGTTCACGCTTAAATCAATTTCGAGAGTTCTACTCTCCCGAATTCAATTTCGTAAAGTCATACAGGTTTCTTAACGTCTTAGCTATCCACTCATGTGATCAAATTTAAAATTGGATCACCCAATTGTTACATGATTTCCCTAGACTTTAATGACTCCAATTTCGTCCAAATCTGGACTAGGTTGGAAAATCTCAAGATATTACGAAAAAGTTTTCCGGCCCAAAAGTTTTCCCCGTTCGCTTTTCTATAACGACGGGAACAGGTCGTTACAATACCTTGATTTATGGACTATCAATTCAAAACATCACTTTTCTACGTGAAACAAAATGTACTTGAATTATGCATTTTACTTGGCCAATTATTTATCTGTCTACATTATATGACATATTTGAATTTAAGATCCTCATCATGATCTATATCATGAAGCGCTACTTCATATCAAAGATACCATCGACAGTTATTTGATATCGATTCCAATATGACATAATTTATAAAGATCTCTTCAGTTTTCATCATTTTTCAGGTACCTGAACCTTTTCCAAGGTTTTATGAAGTGTTATGTCGTGATGCTCTTTTATAGCACTTGCCTCATTATAATGACCATATTGATCATTTGCTCATCTCCTTCTTCAAGGAATTTTACATTTGAAACCGATTGGTTTATTACGCTTCAGGCGTATCATAGACTCTGTCCTTCAAGGACTTCTCATTGGAGCATTTGCAGCTGAATTATAACATAGGGTCAGTAAATTCATCTGGCAATAGATTTGCAACATTATGCACATGAATTATTGATATACCGTGAGTTTACGGTATTTCTAATACATTTCACTTACAAGTTGTGTGTGTCTAGGGCCTTTTTGTATTGGTTTTTATGTATTTTTATCATGTTTTGCAGGAAAGGTGTTCAGGCGCCGAAGCTTAGAGACAACTGAAGGAATTGCAGAAAAAGGGCATCCACGGAGGTGATCTACGGACCGTAGGTCCATTCACGGTCCGTAGGTTATGACCGTAGATCAGCAGGCATGATATTGAGGACAAATCAGGGAAATCTGACCAAGTG
>JAJOOH010072106.1:0-44706 GCA_029582605.1 Solanum gracilifrons
AGTTGGGGTTATAGATTGGTTGGATCATGCATACACATATGATATCTACTATTAGTATAGATTTACTTAAACATGTTTTGACTTCACTTTGATCATGTGTCCTCATATTGCTATTCATAATGCCTATGAAACTATTTCTTGTATTTCGATTGTGTCCTTGTCTATTGTTGTGTTACACCCCGCATACTTAGTACGTTCCAAGTACTAACACATATTTTGCCTACATGATGTCACCATGTAGGGACCGGAGCTACTCTTGATCCTCCTCTCCATTCACGTGGCTAGTACGGTGCTTATCCGAGTTGTTGGTGAGTGCTCAATGATTCGAGGGCTATGTTATGTTTCCTACTTCTATGTTTTGAGACTTTAGCTTGCAAATGTATTTTGACTATGAGGGGAGCCGGTAGTATGTAATGGCCCCGTCCTATCTATGTATGTAGTAGTGTGCGTTGGACAAGTATTTTGTAAATGAGCTTGACTATTGTTCTATGATGTCATTTTGAAATGGTTTGCCCTTAGTCCCTATTTCCCATTAATTAATGTTGAATGTACTTCCGCGACCGATGAAGTGTGATGACAAGTTTGAGAGGCTTGTTTGGGGTTCCTTCGGGTTCCTCATTCGCCATGTCACGTCTAGGCCCTAGGCTTGGGTCGTGACAACCTACCTCTTATGGGTTTTTTTCTAGATATTATGTGTTTGTGATTGTTTTTGTGAATGTTGATTTTGATCCATTTTGTTAGTGCTATTTTTTGAAATGCAAAATGTTGAAATGTTGGTTTTAAACCGATTTGATTTTAAAAAAATTGCCACATCGTGACGTGTTTGAATGTGGATGTTCTCTTGCAATTTTGAATTTCAGTTGCGATCAATACCGATGTCTTGAATAGTTCCCTCGATTGAACGATATGAGTGTACGACTCTGATGAGGAAAATTGACCTAGCATCTCCTTGTGAGTAGTAGGTTGTTGAGTTGATCTCTTGTGATGATCGTTCCACGCTAGCTGAAGTTGTTGAGTCTTGTTTGATAACTGTGTTGAATGCTATGTCTGGTGAGATTTTTGTTATATGTGCTTACTAATACGTAGAAATTGACCCGTTTGTTCAATCGACTAATGTAACCGAATGACAGAGATGATCTTAGGAAAAAATTGTGAAGAGTGAACCAAAATTGTTATCATACCTCTGTGTGACCACCTTGTGAGAGTGTGAACCTAGCTTGGCACCATTTGAGTCTATCCTTTTACTTTAGAAGAAACATGAACAACTTTGACCTCTTTGTCCCATCACCTCTAACCGTTATGAAGTATTTGTTCGTTTGAATAGCCAACTTAAGACAAAAGCATAAGTTGGGGTCTAATGAAAAAGGTGATAAGTCCAAGATTTTGACTCATTTAGGGCTTTGTTTACATAGATTTAGTGTCCTCAAATGCTTAATTAGTGCCAATAAATGACGTTAAATCTTTGATTTCAGGAATATCGATTGAGGAATAAAGCAAAGATACTAACCGGCAAGAAGGAACAAAACAAGGCTGAAGAAATGAAGAGGGGCGAGCCGAGTATTGCCAATAGCAGACGCCGAGTGGCTTATCAGCCCACCTAAATTTCCAGTGTGCCAAGCCCTGAAGGAAATAACCAAGTTAGAGATTAAAAGGAGCAGTTGGTAGATCACCTAGTGATTCCGCAAAGCCAAGATAGATTGCCTAAAGTTACATACCTTGAGGATGCTGAATGCCAAGGCAGAAGGGCGATGGAAAAGACCAAAAGGCGGCTTGCCAAGTGGATAGGCGAGCTCGACTTAGTTCACCGAAGGAGATTTCGTAGCTTATTTTCGGTGACTATAAATACATTTTTGAATATTTAGTTTATTATCAAAAACTCTTTAGAACAATTTATTTTTAAGTTTCGAGCATTTGGAGACAATTTTTTCAGTTTTCCTTAGCTTAGCTTTGAGGGATTGAACAAATTCACTTTTGAGAGATTGGAAGTGGGTCTTTGAGATTTATCAAATGTGAGCATTATAAGGACGAAATTACTCTTACCCAATTGATAGATAATCAATTTGGTAACTATTTTACCTTTTTATAATGTATAGCTAAAACCTTAATCTTGGGGTGTGATTATGTGATTATGGGTTGATTTAGCTTATGGGTATTGCTAATCATTAGTTTAAATGCTATTTAAGTGAGTTCAATTATTAATTGTTGTTTAAATTAGGAATTGTAGTTGCAAATTGTCATGACCCAATGGTACACTCTAGGAGTAACATGGCCTACTTGACCCCGAAGGGGTCTCATACAAGCCCTTATCACATCATAACATAAGATAATAGAAAAATATGAAAATGTTAAAAAAAAATTTCCATACAATCGAAAACATTTTCATAAAGCAAGCGGAAGTCTCTACTTCACTTTTGTCTCAAACCATCTAATACATCTATAGAATAAAACTCTTGGGACAAAGCCCATACAATAGTCTCAATATAAAATATAAGACAGAAAAGAAATAATGGGTTTTGTCCTCGAAGTAATGAGAAATCACCAAATATTCAACTCTTCTTACTCTTTAGAAACCTAGCCTTCAAAGGAACTCAATCTCTGAAACCCTACATTTGATTAGAATGTAGACACAGTATGTGTTAGTACAAAATGTACCAAGTATGATAGCTAGCACAAAATCATAAGAGCACCTCAAAATGGTTAGTTAACATAAGACATAAACATATGAGATAATAACATAGTCATAGCATAATCTCCAACATAAACATCATATAATCATAAGTCAACATAAGACATAGTGAATGAGCATCGGAGATAAATCATGTTCATGGCATAGTCTTTACTTAGAGCTTCATACCAACATTCATCAATCCCTAGTCTTTCATATTATAAGAGAACTACTTCACAAGCCACCTCAAAGCATACTTGTGCAATACATGAACGAAACTCCATAATACCATCCTAACTAAGTACCCCTTTTTGGTCATTCTTCGGCAAAGTCCACATTCATAGTCAAGACATAGGTTTTCATATCATAAGAACACTATACTCCCAAGTAAACTCAAAGCACACTTGTGCAATGCATGAAAGGCATCCCATAATAGCATTCACACTAAGCATAACCTTGAAGTCAACATAGTCATACTTACCCTCCTTTGGTCTCACTCTTTAGCTTACTTCATATAGATAAGGGAAATACCATTCTTAGTCAATCATATCATGGAAAAGCATCAATAGATCAATCCTATCTCTAGATACATCACTTAAAGAATACTTTCTTGAACAACCCTAAGTCATATTTGTGCAATACATGAATAGCATCCAGAATACTACTCATGCTAAGTACTAATTTTAGGTCCTTATGCTAATACTTCTTGGTTTGGAACCTAGTTCCTCTCTTTTAATTTAAAACACTATGAGGTACTCCCTTAAGAACATTTTAGTTCATTATCAGGTTGAACCCTACGAGACACTTCTTTAAGCATGTATAAGTTCATTATTAACATGGACCCTATGATATTCTACATTAAGCCTGTCTAAGTCGATTTATACTCTTGAGCACTATGAGGTGCTTCATTAAGTAAGTCTTAGTTCATTTATTCTTTTGAACACTATGAGATGCTTCTTCACGCATATCTTAGTTCATTGGTTATGGAGATTGGTACTAGAAACCTTAAATCAACAATGTGGAGTCTTCCATCTCATGAGACCTATCCTTGGGAAAACCCACACTCTACTATGTAAGAGTTCCCCCTTTTACTTGGATAGTCCTCACGTCAACAAGGTGTGGTTCTCCTTTCAACTTGGAGCCTGGACACTCTCTTGTCAGACACTCCATCTCATTTTCAATATCCACTAGGGGCCAAGCATATACCCCTAGATTCACTATTAAGCATTGCTTAACATTCATGTCTTATGGAAGGATGTCCTTGACAACCAATCCATGTTCAAGTGAGTCTATCACAATATACTTTCAAGCATTGATAAGGTAGGTTAGGTGAGTATACACCTTTCACCACAATTTTACCTATTAGACTTCTATTCATCACATTGACTTTACTCTCAAAGCCCTAGTGATTCAACATTCATGACTAAAATCCTTACTATCAAAGCTCTACTTCATTCTAACCATGTTCATATAAAAAATACAAGACATTCAAGTCATAAGCTTCATCTTAAGCAATTCGCATCTCATTCCTCATTATCAAGAGATTCTAGTTATAATTCATCATGTTAGATCAATCTCAAGCCTTATAAGTCACGACCAATCATATTCACCTTATTCTAATTCAAGTCATGTACATAGGTTTCTAACCCTAGACAATTACTAGTCAAAATATTAATTCTAGAAGATCACCTATGAAACTTCAATTTAACCTTTCATGGCAATAACCCACATAATTCAACTTCATCAATTAGACTAGGGTAATCATGGAAATCACTAAATGTGGTTTGAGACAATCCTAGAACCATTCTAAAACTTTTGTTGTGATACGAAGTTTGTTACGACCCAAGGGTACACCCTATAAGTAACACGGCGTACTTGACCCCGAAGGGGTCTCATACAAACCCTTAGCATATCATAAGTTAAGATAATAGAAAAGTACAAATATTTTAAAAAACGTTATCCATACAATCGAAGTCTTTTATAAAAGCAAGCAGAAGTCTTACTACGCTTTTTCTCAAACCATCTAAACTCAACTTTGAATTAAAACCTTTGGGATACATCCCATACAAAAGTCTCATGACATGAAAATAAAATAAGTAAAGGAAATACTGGTTTTTTCCTTGAAGATATTAGAACTCACCAAATTTTCAACTCCTTGATCCTTAGAACCATATTGATGAGTCCACAAATTGGACTAATTTAGGGCTTTATTTTGATAGAAATAGTGCCCTCAAATGCTTATTTTGTCTCAATATCTGATGAAAACTCTTAAGTTTCAGGTATTTGAAGTTTTAGTGAGAGCATGGACACTTAGGTGCAAAAAGGAACAAAAAGGCTGAAAAGAACGAACAAGCTGAAGCCTGAGCATCGCCAAGAAGACATGGCGATTCGCCGAATGGATTCAATCTGCCCTTTGTTCCATTATTCGATGCCCTGAAGTAGAAGGATAAAAAAGGTGATGAAAGGAGAAGTCGGCGCTTCACCGAATATTTCTGTGAAGCAGTACTATACCGCCCAATGGTCTAGGACGTGAAGATGCTAAAGGCAAGCACGAAATGGCGATGAAACAAAAGAAGGGTGAGTCGCCGAGTCATTCGGGGACATCGACTAACCTCGCCAACAGATCCGCCATTACTCTTTTTTGAAGTTTATAAATACTAAACTTGTAATTAATTTTTAGGTGGAATTATTAGTATAATTTTCAGAATAGAATAGTACTTTTTTGGGATATTTTTCTCTCAAGTTTGGAGAGGGTTTTGTGGGATAATTGAAGAAAGAAAGATTTCATCTTCCCAAGTTGGAAGTGGGTCTTCTCCATTCTTCTTTCTTTGCTTAAATCAAGGTTTAATTCTTATACCCATTTATTTTAGTATCATTTTAGGTGTATTTTGTTATTTCTTGATGTGTGGCTAAAAACCCCCATTCTTGGGGTGTGATTTAGCAAGTATGTGTTGATATTGTTGTTGGGTCTTGCTTGGTGATAGGTTAGATCTATTTTAATGGTGATTTCACCTAGTGGTGTTTGTTTAATTTAATGGGTTTGTAGTTGCAAATACAAAAGCACCCATATGTTTTCGGCTTGCCCGTGAGGGAGGTCGCGAAACCAAGACCACTAGACTGATGGCCTAAGGAGTGGGTCGACATGAGGTTCAGCCCGAGAGGGTGAGCCCTAGTACCATATCCTAAAACTCAGCTCGAGAGAGTGAGTATGGTAAGGCGTAGGCTGGCCTTCATGCGGCAAATGAGTGTCCGAGAGGAACGCATTTGAAACGGGGTAAGTTGCCAGAGAGGGAACTTATTTCCATCTAAAGCTTAGCCTAGTCACTATTATCTTGCAAATTTTCTATCGAAAGCATGTACCCAACGGTTAATATCAACTTGTATTGCAGTCACACCCTAAGAAGTTCCCCCCATACTTGATTTTATTGTTATTTTTGTTGTTTTACTACTTGTGACAAAAACCCCAATTGATATTTGACACTTTTGTGTCACCCCCTTTAATTTAATATGTTTTTAATCATTAATTCCTTTAGCTATGACTAATTAGAGCTAAATTTTATTTTTCTATTAATTCTTAAAACTACTCCCTTGGGACACGACCCCAACCTTTAGTTGGGTTACTATATTATCGACGATCGTAGATGTGACGACCCGAGAGCACCCCCTAGCCGTTACTGGCGTATTCGACGACTCGGAGGTCTTATACAAGCCCTTAGCATTCGTCATGGCATTTCTCATAGAAAAATAGCGGAAAATTTAAAACTTTTTCATAATATAACACAAGACTTAAAAGTCACCTCATTTAAACCTTTAATACAAAATCGGAGTACTTTCTCTCAAGGTAGCCATCTTAAAACATGACTACAACACAAGAGGGACACAACCCTATCAATAAAAAAAAACACTTTAACATAAAGGTCCTTGAATCTTTAAGGACACACCCGAACTTGGGTATAATAAGCCAAGCTCATCACTTCTAGGAAAGACCCTTTAGTCACCATCACCTACACTTGGTGTAAAAAGATGAAGAAGAATAGTGATAGTACAAGAATGCACTAAGTATGATAACCATGCAAAACATTCTTTTAAAAAGACTTTTTGTTGGAAACTATGCATCATGTCTTTTTAGAGAAACTTGAAGAACATTTAGTACAATAGGCACAATATAAACCACATACATCATCATACACATGGAAACCATTCATAATAGCACATAGAGCCACTTATAACATTTTAGGCACATTCAATGAATACAATACATTACCTTCCTCTTTATTTTAACTCCTTTCCTCAAGCAACCCTTACGGAATACTTGTTGCAATGTATCACCTTAAGGTTACCAAGGGTGAAATACATATAGCCTTCATCAATCCAATTACATACATTCATAGAGTCATAAGCACACCATAAGACATAATCTTCACATAGGAACCATCACCTAAGTCAACCCCCAATTCACACTAGTGCAATGTGCAAATAGCATCCCATAATACTACTCACACCAAGTGTTCCTAGGAAGCCACCATAGACTAGGTACATCATATTCAACAAGTCATAACATCTTCATTTAACATTAGACATAAGACCAACATACTTCATAACATCACATAGGGACTCATTCCTTTACTACATCATTACTCATAACCCATTTAGTTCATATCATAGGTAAACCACCCTCACAACCCCTTCACAAGCTCACTTGTGCATTATACACATGGAGTCTCATACCCCCACATATACTAAGCAAATCCATTAAGAAGTCATAAGTGTAATTCACATGAATAAACATACTTCATGTCTTGAGATAAGTAAAGTAAACCTTAATATTCTTTCATATTAAAATACATAGACCATAGTCTTCATTACATAAAGAGCCTAATTATAACCTCTCTTAGAGTCCACTTGTGCAATGCATAAGTAGGGTCCATAGTCCTACCTATACTAAGTAACTCTTCAAGAAATCATGACTAGAGTTCATATTCTTATCTTAGTTCATTTCTTAACTTTAGGGAGACATTGCCATAACCGGCATAAACTATGTGAGCTACATGGAATCCGGTGTTCTACCCCCACACCGGAAAGAGAGGGTAGTACATGCCAAAGTAGGGCCTACATACATAATAGTTAACTAGTGGATCCACTAAGCTAAGACCTACGGGGGCACGTAGTTATGGAACAAGGAGATTGCTACTAGAAACCTTGACTTACTAGGCGTGGAGGTTTCTATCTCATGAGACATCTTCTATGTTGGGAACCCAAACTTGCTAAACGTGAAAGTTCTCTTGTGGGAAGCCGGACTAGCTAAACGTGAAGCCCCCACTCTGATTTTTCATGTTCACTCGGTGCTAATCTCCAACTCCCTTTTTAAATATCTTTAAGCCTTTATTTAACATTAGTTCATTAAGTAGGCTTTAGGGACTTAATCCCTCATATCATATAGCTCAAAGGTTTCTAACATGAGAATGACCTTTCATCATAGAACCTACATTATGTGAGAATGAACTTTCACATAGTCATACCATATTCATAACATAGTCTAGTTTAGAGTACAAAAATTGAGGAAACCTTTGAAGAGACTCACTTTCACTAGATTATCATAAACCTTATTCATTCATTCATGTGTGTGAACATATGTGAGAAAGCCTTTCACATAAACACCTTTATACAACACATATTCATACCTTGCTAATCATACACTTTGCATGCATAATAAGAAGTAAGGGTGCACATAAGAGTTAACCTTCCAATAGACACAATTACAAATCATATTCATAGCTATACATGTAGATTGCATGTGTGTGCATATTGGTCCTCATAGTGACATAATAGCAACAACATTGATATTGAGTGCACCTCATTTAAAGGGATCACGACACATTCACAATGTCCCCAAATCATGAGCAAATCACATATAAATCCCTTAGGGATTCTAGACCACACACCCACACTTCATCATAGGAGGCAAAAACACATTCATTATTGAATAGGTACTCCTAACATGATTATGATCAAACATGCATATAGGGGTCATATAGGTAGAGGTCGTTCCATAATAGTACTTAACATAATCAATCATGTAGACCACACCATATCCCTAACATTATCATTCATATTATAATCCTCATCATCAACACACTTTAAACATCATGCTAGCGTTGAGGATTTCATACATAACCTTCATAACTTAACTTCATAAACATATGCATCATAATCATTGATTCACTTCACATCTATTGCCTTCAAGTCCATGATCTCAACATGCATAGATAGACAAGAAGTGAACACCTCCACCATAAGTGGATCAAACCACACCACATCAATTCTCATACTATACTCATACTATAGACTAGAAGTTGGGTCAACTTACTAATTCTCCAAGCCATGATCACCATGGATCAATCATAAACAATTCATAGTCAATTGACATAGGTAGCAGTAGGAATCAACAATGTATTTCAATATCATAAACATAGTCTAAGTACAATTCCAGAAACAATGGGATCAACCCATAACTTTGCCCATAGGGCCATAATCCTCAACTCATCAATATACCAACAATTCAGCATGAATAAGTATAGATAATCATAAGAAACATCAATAAAATCTAATGTAAACATAATTTCACCAATAGAGATCATATTCACATAGACCCATATCATAGGCCAATTTTTGAGAATATGGGGATCATGGATTCTTCAAGAATTCCTTTGAAAATTGTGTTAAAAACATTAATTTCACATTAATTCATCAATAGAATGATTTAGAAATTCGGTCGACAAGGAACCCATGTTTAGGTTGAAAATTGGGAATTTTGGTCTATAAATCACTTTTGAAAATCTTTAATAGAACTCCTTAAATGAGAGGTTATTCAAGAATCAAGAGTCACCATACCTTAATTATTGAAGACCCATGAAATTGAAGAAGAAATCAGTTGAAAACCCATCTTCTAGCTTGAGCTTCATCAAGGTCTTCAATGGAGGTTTTGGAAGAATCTATTTTGAGAGGGAAGGGTCAATTTGAAGAATGGGGTCTAATTATAGGTTTTGGGGTTTTAACCATCTTAAAATACCCTAAAATAGGTAAAATAACTGTTTGTAATAATTCCCCAAAGTACCCAACCTACCCCTCACTTAGTTGCACCTTTTTAAATAAGTCAAACTTGAGTTTTATTTTCGCAGATTTCGTCGGGAAATAAGTTCGCGACGCGGAGGTGTTCCCACAAGTTTTCTGGAAATTAAATTCGAGATAGTAAAGGCCGCGACATGTCCGCAACGTGGACCAAACATTTGTCCCTTGGTAGAGCTAGTCCGCGACGCGGACATGCTCCCTCCAAGCACAACTTCACGCTGCCTTGGCAGCTTGCTTGGCCAAGGTTGGGGTCCTCCTCGCGGACCCTTAGGGTGGCCTCCGGGGAGTCGTATCCAAACTTTTTGACCCTAAAAAATTTATTAAGATACTAGGGTCAACTCCACTGATTTTAGGCTCCAAACAACACATAAAATCATGAACAACATACTAGAACACACCGACACGTAAAAGACTAGTTTCCTAATGTCTTGGTCGTCCCTTGATGTTTGACGTCCAAACTCTTTAAAACTGAATAAAAAGGCTATTATTCATTATTTTGACAAGTTATTAATGCATAAAACCCATGTGAGGCTCTACTTTACCCTACTTTACTTTGAGGGTCGTTGCAGTAGATACTCGTACCGTGGGTTAGTGCCATTGGTCACGATAAGAATCACCTATTCTCAAGAATGGAACTCAAATCCCCAAAACCTAAATTAGATAAGAATGTAGGAAAAGTATGTGTTAGTACAAAATATACTAAATATGTTAGCTAGCATAACATTGTAAGAGCATAACAAAAGTGTTAGCCAATATAAGACATAAGTCATGAGTATAAGGGACAATAACATAATCATAAGCATATTCTCAAACATAGGCATAATGTAAGTATTAGTCATCATAAAACATAGTCCATATACATAGTCAATACTTAAACCTTCATATCATAAGCAAGACACTTCATAAGTAACCTCCAAGTATACTTGTGCAATACATGGATAGGATCCTATAATCCCATACATGCTAAGTATCCCTTTTGGTCATCATATTCACACTTATCATTTTAGGATCTCATCATTAGCTTATTCTCATAACCAAGGGAATCTCTCAACTTTAGTCAATCATAACATAACAAGAAAAGAAACTATAGCACAGTCCTATCTAAGCATACATCATATAAGAGAAACACTTCATGAGTCACCTTAAGGCAAGCTTATGCCATGCATGAACATGACCCCATAATCCTACCCATGCTAAGGTAGACACTTTAGGTTCTTCATTCATGTTTATCATCTTTTAACATCATAAAGACCAGGAGAATCACCACTTTTCATGCATGCATTATAGGGGCCTATAAAGCTACAATCCAAACTAGTCATGCTCATGTTCATAAATGCAAGGGGATTCACCTCGAGGCATACATGTTTAATTTATCATGAAGTAAAAGGGGAATCACCTCAAGCCATACCTATCATGGAATCGTAGAGACAAGGGGAGTGTTCAAAAGTCATACATTTTAATGAATCATAAAGAAAAGGGTAATCACCTCTAGTCATACATATAAAAGAATCATAGGTATTCACCTCCATGTTCATTTTAATGTAATAAAGGTATTCGGGTCCATATCCATTTTAGAGTGTAATGTAGGTATTTTCCTCCACATCATCAGGTAAGGATCATAGGTAATCGCCTGCATGATCAAAATAAAGGCTAATAGATAATCAACGCTTGTCATCGGAGTTATACATACATAAAGGGTACTCACCTCACACTCCCCCTCCCCCCACATATCATGACATGGGGAATCACCTCATGTTTAACTAATTAGGAATAAGGGAACTCACCTCACATTCTTATCATATAATGGTCTTTTAGGGGAATCACCACAAGCCTCATCACATTTCATAGTCCTAGGACTTACATTCATTTTAGGTGAGCAAAACATTTAAGTTAGAATCATTCTACATGAGAGAACCTTTCATGTTCTATCATATTCATGAATAATATCATATCTACAATTCTACATTAGATATGGATATCATCATAGGTCAAGTAATTCTATTATTTCATACATTCAAGCATTCATTAGGTATATTAGGTAAGTAAAGATGTTCCACCATAAGTTTATCAATAAAGCTTCTATTCTCATAGAGACTTTACTCTCAAAGCCTTAACATACCTAGCTTATAATATTGGTTTTACTCTCAAAACCCTAGTGATCAACATTCGTGACTATTATCCTGACACTCAAGCTTTTCATCTTACAATCATCTTTCAGACCTAGATTTCAAGGCATTCTAACCACACTTTTTATTATTAGGTGCTTCTAGTCATAATTCATCCTAAAGGTTCAACTTCAAGCTTTACAAGTCATGATTCATCATATAATCTCTAATCTAATCCAATTCATGTCTATATGTTCCTATTCATGAATAATTACTACTCATAACATCAATTCTATAAGATCACCTATACATCCTTAATTTCACCTTTCATGGCATAAACCTACCTAATTCAATTTCATCAATTAGACTAGGGTTTTCCATGGAAAACACATAAATTTATCATAATATCGTGAATCAATACCAAAACAATTATAAACAAATACTATCCACTCAATTGGAACCATACTCAACCCTACCCACAAAATAGGAAGAAACCCTACCCACAATTGGGTTTTATCTTCACAATTGAGGGAAATCTAGGGGGATCTATAGATGGAATAATTCTTAGATGAATAAGATAACATACCTTTATTATAAAGACCTCATAATTCTTGCATCAATGGAGGAACATATCCTAATTAGCTTCTCTTCTTCTTCTTCTTCTTTAATTCCTAGAGAGAGAATTTCTTGAGGGAATTGGGTTTGTTTTGGGGTCTTGGAAGAATGATTTAATTGATTTAGTTTAGGGGTCTATTAGGTTTATATAGGTGGTCTAATTACTAATAAATCGAAACCAGTTAACCCCAAATTAATTCTAGAACATTCCCCTAACCCCTCACTTAAACCTCCTAAAGGAACCTACTGCCCAACCCACGAGACCCCGACACACAGACCTTGGGTTGGTCTACGGGCGTGCTGCACCTCCGTAGGTGGGGTACTGGAACATGGATGAATCCCCTTGACCCACGACCCTCTCCCGCGGGGCGTGGGTCCCCTTCGTGAGTAGGTTGTTTTTTTGACAGCTTTTGGGGCTGTTTTTAGGGTTCTCCTCAATGACCCTTTGGTTGGTCCTTGGGGAGTCATACTGATGTTTAACCCCTAAATCCCTCATTCTATGTATGGCAAGTCATTTTATGATTCTACCCCTCACATCAAACTCAAGAACTACCACGTAAAGCTTTAGAACTCCTACGTTAGGCTCTAGTGAAGTCTACAAATTTTTGGAATTTTACATGTCCAATGAATCATGCTTAAAAATCATAGGGTGAAATGGGAAAACAAAAATAAAAGACTGAAATAAATGGAGAAAAAAGTAAAGTGCAGGATATGCTTCATGAAGGTAGAAATAGCTAAACCAAAATGATCATACCTTTACACTCAGTCCTGTTACAAACCTTGAAAGACCTTTGTGATCTTGAGAGAGCTGAAAATAACGTTGATTGGAAAATAAAGGCAAGCCTATGGTCAGAGTTATACATGTGTTTATCTTTGGGAGTGTGAGGGTTGTCTTTGATTCTAAAATTCTAAATTGTTGATGAGATTTGTGTGAGAAGGGAATAATTCTTGGTGTTAGGGCATTTAAATACTTTTGTTGAGCTTGAACTTGCATTTGAAGAAAGCATTGTCTGCTTGAGTTCTATTTGATGATGGTTAGTCACAGTTTGAAACTTAGAGTACACAATTGAACATTGCATGAGTTGTTTGAACCTCTTGAGTGCATTTGTGTTGAGCCTTAAGTAGGACTGTTTGTAGACATCCTTATTGTACTGATTGATCTTGTGTTTTACTTGAGGACAAGTAAAAATTTAAGTTGGGGGTGTTGATGAGTCTTGGATTTTCACTCATTTTGGGTTTGTTATTCATAGTAGTAGTGTCCTCGATGCCTATTTTGTGCTCTAAATTGATCTTGTAATACTAATTTGCAGATATAACGGAGAAAGAGCAATGCAAGGATATTACCGAGCAAAAAGGAGTGGAAAAGATGAAAAAGAGCTAAAGATAGTGATGAAGAAGAGAAATTGGCGCATCACCAACTTGGTCAGCGATGCTCAACTAACTCCGGCGATTTTCTCCGAAGGCCAAAATCTAGGAACGTATAAATTGATTTTCAAAAAGAAAAAATCAGGCCCTGCCATTGTTAGACACTGATTTTTTTATTGAAACATTGTTCTTCTTTGTTTTAGATAATTTTCTAGTAGATTTCAAGTTGGGTTTTCGGTACTAAGCAATTTGGAGCAATGCAAAGACGTGGATTGCATTACCCAACATATGGATAACGTAGTTGGTAACAATTTCCTACTTTTTATAATGGTTGGATGAAAACCCTATTTTGGGGGGTGTGATTATGTGATTAATTGTCTTAATTAGCTTTATGAGTGTTAGTGATCACTGATTTGCTTACTATTTTGATGTGGGTTCGATTGATAATTGAGTTATACCTTATCAATTATAGTTGTGGATGCAGTTCTAGTCTAGTATTCTATGCTTGCTTGAGAAAAAGGTTTTACAATTAAGGTTATCAATTGATGATTGTAGTGATTGGGTTGTTATGGGTTCAGCTGGGCTGAGTGAATCTCAATTCTATCTGACCTATCTAGCTCGTGAGAGTAGATAAATTGAGGTTTTGGGTTGTTTATAGTATGATACATGTTGAAGTTCAAAAGAACTCACTTGATTCGTGATAGTTGATCGAGAAATGGCTAGTGCATCTAAAGCCTAGCCTACCCACTAAGATTCAACGAGTTTTGGTAATTAGTAATCACTCGTGTAGTGAAATTGGCAATTAATCGATCACATCCCGAAGTATGCCTTTCCACTTAGATTCTCCCCACTTTTTGTAGTTGTTAATTTACAAACCTTATCCCCCCATTTGACACTTGTTTTCAACCCGTTAGATTTAATCTAATGATTTTGATAATTTATATTCCTACGACCAATTAGAACATAACTTTCACTTCATAGTTGTATTCTCTACCGTATCACTCTCTATGGGATCAACCTGAACTCTTTGTTGAGTTTATACTAACTGGCGATCACCTACGCTTAGTATTCGATGAACTATCGTTGAGCATTATCAACACTTGAATTGGTGAAATTTTGAGCCTTCATCCATAACAACTCATGGATTCTGGATGTATCAACCATATCCTATCGATCCCCTCTGAGCTAACGAGCTTCGTTGGCCACCACTTTACTCAACATCCGGAGAACATTCGGAACTAAGCATTAGTGACCTGCCCTTGTGGTTGTACTTCTAGTATATTGGGTACCCCTTAATCCTCAACATTCTTCCTAGCAGGAAAACCTCGGACAGCTCTTCGTGGAGGCATGATCTGAAAGATACGCACAAGCACGAATTAGAAAGAAACTTTTATAGAGATGAACTCTATCGCACGAAAATAATATAAAAGAAGTGAGATAGTTCCTAAATGTCACAACCTTCTAATTATAGATGTGGCACGCTTCACATCGATAACTAGGACTCTACAAACACAGCTTCATAGACACCCTAGGACTCTTGAACTTTGTTCTCTAATGCCAAGTTTGTCATGCCGCGTGCCTACACCCTGGGTGTGGTCGGCACCCGAGAACAATTGTTGGCCCCAAGTGAACCCTTGGCTTGGGTCAACTATCATCAGAAGACTTATTAATCAATAAATGAACTCAAAAGAAAGCTTTGACTCAAAATTCTCAAATACTTAAACTCAGAATATTTAGAAATAAACATTCAACTGGCCAAAGAGGCAACTCAAGTCTCAGCATAAACAATGGAAAAGAACAAGAATCAAGAACTACTACTGTTTATCAATCTATGAAGCCTCTAATACTATGAGGGATATCGGGACAAGGCCCTCGATCATCCTAACTAAACTGAAATAACATGACAAAAATAACTGAGGAATACTCTGGAAGCACTCACCAAATAACTTTGGAACTGAACAAGATCAACAAAGTACCGTTTGATGATCCTGATTCCCTATATCTGGATCATAAAAGATGTGGACCAAATGGCGTCAGTACATGGAATGTTTGAACATGCAAGGGGAAATCTAAAACATAACATAAGCTTGAACTGGAACTGATGAAACAACTTACCTCGTCTCAACTCAACTCAACCTCAACTCAATTAAATATAAAGCAACAACAATAATCCAATAAAAATAAAAGCTTTAAAGTAGTACATAACAACTCAATGTATCGAAAAATACAATATAACTCAGTTTGTATGCAACAATACAAAATAAACATTATTTGGGAGATAATCTAACCGGCAACTATCACTATGAGCTATGTGATAATACAGCGTCTCGCCCATTCTTCTAGAACTATCTTATACATTGTCGGGGTAGATAAATCCTCAACCAAGCATATCCACTAGTCTATTCTTAAAAATCAATAAGGAATAATCTAAAAAGTATGACCCTTTCTACCCACGTTGGCTACATTGTTTATGGGGATTGTGAGTTGTTTGAACTCTCCCCATATCGGTGCTCAATACTACTCCCAAAATATAACTTAGCTCATATGTTTTTTTAACAAAAACATTTCATCTTCCTCAACCTTTAGATTATTATGCAAAGGGTTTCTCTTAAAAAAGATAGTACTCAAAACTCCGCATGAACTCTTTTTGAAATCGGTGTTTCCTCTTTTCTTAAATATAGAAAAATTTACCCTTGAGAATACTTAGTTCCCAAATATCATTTTAAAAAAATGAAATTCTACTTTACTCTTCCTCAACTCAAGTTCTCAAGTCTTAAAATAATTTTAAATTATAAAAGAATTCTCAAAAAGACTCGAAAGAATTGTCAAGACTTTACTCTTAGCTCAACCTCGAATTTAAATAATGTACTCATGATTATGATTTATGTTATGAATGATCTCATGATAATCAAATGAGTTTTATATAGTTAATACTAAGAAACAAGTGAATATCACTGTCTGGGGAGCTAGGGCTCGACACGGAGATGAATTAAAATATTTGGTCACGAAATAATTTTTGATGCAGTGGAGTCTGCGTTCTCTCCGCGACGTAGAGAGAGAGAAATTCTCTAGGGGAACAGGTCCGTGATGCGAACCTAGGTAGCTAGTTTTGTCATGTCTTTTCTTCCTCTCCCAAACTCGATTCAACTCATACCCACTGAACTTCTACGGTAAAATGTCTCGAATTCTTACATCCCAAAACAATTCCAGTGAAACCCACTCAAGAACTATCAATTTACTTAACTCCTTAATAAAATTCTCGCCACAAGAACTCAACAAAACATCAAAATTCAAGAATGGAGAGCAATACTTCAAAAACACTAATCAAGAACTTAATTTCTCAATTTTTATAGATGAATTCTACAATGTAAATCATGATTGGTGTGTGGGTGAACTAACCCAACACTATGAAAACTTACATACCTCGATATGGTGAGACAAATCCTCGATTCGCAATAAATATTGATGTTCTTCCTTTTTCTCCTCTTTTTCCTCTTCATGAACTCTCATCTAAAACCCTAAACGTAATTTAGTATTTGTAAAATTGATCCAAATCAGATTTGACCCCAAAATATTACTAAATTCGTTTAAATTTAATGGTTTAAGGAAAATACCAAAATACCCCCCACTAATTTAGGTATCTTCCTTAATTGGACATGTAACTTCAAACAGATATATCTCCCTCATACCAGGTTGAAATATAGCAAACTTGGTGTCATTGGAAAGAGGATTCAAAGATCATTAATTTTTTATCTTATGGGCCACCTAAATCATCTTGTACTGAAAGCTATAATCGTTTGACATTGATCCAAAACTTACAATTTAAGCATAACTTGCAAAATTCTCAATTTAGCTATTTCCAACTTAGCGCTTTATACATTTAGCTCTTTCTAAGACTGGATGTTACACTAACTTCTTTTTTTTCTTGAATTATTTTTAAAAAAAAACCATTGCAATATCCATGGCTAGTGGGCCTATTTGAGAGGATTCATGTTGACATGACCTCGATGGGAGCATTACTAAGGGACTTTCCCGCCCCCCCAAGAAAGACTGTAACTTCCAGTGTTGTTGCTCGTACAAAGGCCCGTTCAGGACCCTTTGAGTCTCTTTCCATTGCCCACATGAATATCTTAGCTAGTTTGGATGTTGAAAAGAAAAAAAAAGGTGTTCCTTTGAAAAGCTGCTAGTAAGAATATTAATGGGGATGAAATCCCTTTGGAGAACCTTGGTGCTGTGTTTGAGATCTCCAAGGGAGACTATGAAGGATGTTTAGGATTTATCATTCTTTAGCAGAAAAGAAAATGAGATTCGAGCGGGTAAGGAACAAGAAACACTAAGACGTTAGGCGGTAGCTAGTATCTCTCCCTCCCTTCCTTGTCCCTTATTTCTCCTCCGTTTTAGATTTTTATATTGGAGGGTTGTTGGCCCGCTTAGGCCTTGTATAAATAATTATATTTCTACATTTTCATGTCTCAAAGTATACCCTAGGGATAACATGACGCATGGAACCCCGAAAGGCCCTACACATGCCACTTAACATGCATCATACAATGTAATAGAAATAAAGAGAGTTTCGAAGAGTATTTTAATATCATAAAAGAGTGACAAAGTGAAAGTCTAACATAGTTTTAACAATTCATCTAATAAATCAAAATAAGTGGTTGGGACGTAACCCATACACCCCAAACAATGTCTAAAAACTTAAATAAAGAAAACTATTAAAGTGTCTCGGTCCTCGGAACATGAAGACACACCAATCTTCAAATGCAAAGACAGATATCAACTAGCCACAAGTATGCGAGGTAGGAGTGTTATACCCTACATTAGTGCAACAATGTAGGCACAAGTATGCATTAGTACATGGAATATACTAAGTATGATAGCATTGCACAAATGATATAAAATCATGCAAAAAGGACATTACATAACATGCAATGACCTAGGTAGAGCATAATATAATAGGTTAGAAAACACAAGTCATAATCATGGTCAATGCAAGTTTCACAAATTTAAAACACTTTGTGAGATACTTTGAAAGTAACCTAGTTTATTACCGTAGGATGTTTACCATTCACAAAAATGACCATGTGAGCTAAACATTGAATCATGTGTCTATCCCACATAGAAAGGAGATGTCTTACTTGCCAAGGTAATTACCATAAAGTTCTAGATTACGTTGATCCACTAGATAAGATATCCTACAGGGGCACATAGTTAGGGATAAGGAGATTGCTACTAGAGACCCAACTTCTACTAACGGGAGCGCCTCCATCTCCATATCTTCTTGGTGTTATATAAGATCCCACAAAATAGTCATATTCATTTCATCATCAAAAGATATAATTAAGCTATCAATCAAAGAAAAAATCATTTAGAATAGCTCTTTGAATCTTGATTCATCTTAGGTGAGAAAACCTTTCAACCTTATCAATGATTATGTGAGAAATCCTTTGACAATACTGATCATGGTAGCATGTGAGAAAACCTTTCACAATCTCATTAATACTTATATCTAAAAGCACCCTCAAGTCATTTACATCAATTTCATAAAAGCATGCATATCTTTATAAATCTTTAGATCATAGTTCATAGTTCATAGTTCATAAGCTTCATCATATGATCATAGCCAAAATCATGGATCATACTCATTCATTTGAATTCAACTCGAAAAACAAGTGATTACTTCAATTCGTGCAATAGAAAATATGAAATAACCAATTATATCATAATTGAGAAGAACCCATCAAGATTGAATAAAACCCTCACTTTGAATTAAGAATTGAACTTGTAAAATTGGAAGATATTGGGAACTCAACGGAGGAAAGGACTGGATTGGTGAATATTAACATACTGTAGTGATCAAGGCCTAAGAGCTACGGTGAATTGGAGATCTTAAAGTGAAACCCTAGCTTCTTCTTCCTTAGGTTTAGAGAGAACATTAGGGAAAAACTTGGAGGGGACGTAGGTTTTAGGAAAATGATTTTAAGATGGGTAGTTTTAGGACATAAAATACTTATATAGGTCTCAGAATAGGCGTCAAAATGACATAGCTTAGGTACTATATGCATAACAAAAGACTAAAACAGCCTTGACTTAAAAAGCTAGTGGGACTCATGTATGGAGGCCTTCACAGATCTCTTATCCCTTTACAGTCTGTGAAGGGAATCCAGAACAAGAGGGGGGAATTTATGATTTCCAGTCAATCACCACGACCGAGTAAATGGACCCTTTACCCTTTTACACATTATTTAGGCCTCCGTGAAGAATGGGGTTTGGTTTATAGTTTATCTAAGAGGTCTTGGGCCTCTTCATGGTTTAGGAACCTGCCCGTTAAACCCACTTTACACTTTCCAAATTCCAATGTGTTACATGTATATTTTTTTAGCCTGTGGATAATTTACAATGATGTTCGTGGCACTAGATATATTGGCCTCATTTTTACCCGCTTTGTATTAAAATGCTTTTGATTTCCCTTGATTTGAATAAGTATTAACTAAACAACTGAAGTATAAAAACTGTACCTTAGATTATACCTACTTCCTAAGCTCTTTCGTTATAGTACTTAGTCGCTATAGAAAACATTGTTGTGGTAAAGTAGATATGGTCATGGCAAACCTAAGTGACATAACTAACTTTGCTATAGAAAAGCTCGCTACAGCAAAAAGTACTTCACTATGGTTATCCTAAGCGACTCATCTAACTTCACTATACAGATAACCCTGAGTATCTTGATTAACGTTTCAAAGGCACTTCATCCAATAATAAGTGCAAGAGATCGTTAGTCAGTATAATAACCCAATTACGTGTATTGTGTCGATCCCACAGGGAGTAGTTCTTCCTTCGAATTCAATGATTGTCACATCCCAAATCCCATTAAGACGGATAGGCACCCGATGCCCTCTAGGCCCGAGAGAACCAATATGTAACCTGTGCTCACTATGCATATAACTATGACAATATTGTGACAAGTTCACATAGGATGCAGTGATACGAACCAACATAAGTAGGCGCAAAACTTAGATACAGGACTTGGTCATTGAGGCCACAACTTGTTAAGACGCAACTGAACCATAAACATAACTCTACAAAGCCTTTAAAAGATAGAAAACCTTAGAGTAGGTCGGGACAGACCCCACCTTACTTTTAATTATGATACAATACCCGAAATGAATCTACCAAAGACTCAGTAAAGCTGCGAATCAATCTGGAGCTCACCGAAAGTAGCTGAGTGTCGTGTGCTCCTACCGAGGAGGTCAACTAGCTGAAGTACATGTGCCCGCAACATGCAATTCAGCGTCCCCGCGAAGGACGTCAGTACGAGAAAATGTACTGCATATGTAAGGCAATAACATATATAAAATAAGAGTTCGAATGAAACAAAGTATCAATATATGTGTGCATAAATCAGAACAGAAGACCACCTTTGTTAACTCTTGTGGGATTATGTATGTTACATTCTTGTCTTTACCTTTCTGTGTGTTATGATCTTTATAAGGCATGTCATATGAATGATAAGCTGATCAGTGGTAGAAGGGGATGACCAATGCTAGGCATTTTAACCCCTGGGATGCGGTCCTCATAATTACACAAATTGGGATCGGCCCATGCTAGGCTTACGCCCCTGAGCTGCCACCCTTGTATACCAATTGGGATCGGCCCATGCTAGGCTTACGCCCCTGAGCTGCCACCCTTGTATACCAATTGGGATCGGCCCATGCTAGGATTCTGCTCCTGAGCTGCCACCCTTAATTATACATATTTCTTTACTTAGATTCTTTAATCTTTGAGATTGCTGTTTTGGTGGTCATAATCATTTTTGATATTTGGAACTACGAACCAGTAGTAGAAGACATGAAATTAATGCTTCAAGACAGTAACAATGACATAAGGAGCTATGTAACATCAATGCATTACTTGTGAGCTTAAATGACACAATTGACTTCAACTGACTAAGAGGAGGATTCACCAAACTTGCTTTCGCAAATACCATTTCTATACCAGCACATAGGAAGATAATTACACAGATATAGAGTCCTAAACATGTAATAATGTAATTCTATACACTAAGGAGAGGGGGAAAATATTGTTAGCTATTTGGAGATCATACGCTGCCACTATGTTTCCTATACTAGGAATAAAACTTAGGAAATTCACTTTTTGATATTAATCTCAAGTATCATATTTCATGCCGAAAAATATTGAATCGAATAGCCTTACATACCTTATCTTCTGATAAATACAACTATCACGATTCAGCCTCCCCTTTCAGTTTTTAATCTACAATATAAGTCATGATAAATTTAAATTAGCAGCAATTATACCGTGAGCCTCGTAAAACATTAGCTAACTTTGACGGATAATGATCCCATACATCCCTTAAAACAATGTGTATCACCACACCCTCCTTCTCTGCCCAATACATACATTATATATCATTTTCCAAGATTACCCAAACTGCACCAACAACAATACACATAAAACAACCTCAAGTATTCTTTATCATACAACCAATTACTGAACTCACCACCCCTTGCGTTCTTTATGACAGCACACCCATAATTCCTAACTCAAACTTATACAAGAGGAGGAAGAAAATGGAGCTGTCGCCTTACCTCGATTTCTGCAACTTCTTTTTATAACTTGAATTCCTCTAGAACTTCAACCTCCCTGCACACTTAAACCAAAGAAGAAGAGAAATGTATCTTAATAACCAAGGAAGTGAGTAGTAGCTTCTGAAAATATTATGCCTTTATACCTATATTTGAGCATGAATAACATGTTTTCCTAATCATCCATGGGATAATTAAGCTAAATCCATAAGTGTTTTGACTTACCTTGTCTTGCAGAGATGAGGGTTTCTTCAAGAACCCTAGAAGAACTTTAAGGATGTTGTTTAATCTTTAAGAGAAAAGAGAGAGAAAGAGCTGGAGCTAATCCTCAATAATGTGTGTTAAAATGAGTGAGAATAGCAGCCAATATATTTTTATATTGAGCTTTCTTCACCTTTAAGAATATCCACTAGAAACCTTCACTTTCAGCCACTAATTGGTCAAGTAGGTGATGCACCTACTTATGTATATCAAGCAGCTCAAAAGGTCAAACTAGGTGATGCACCTACTAGCTTTCACTTGGGCTTAAATATATTGGGCCTTGGCAGACTTGGCTGCTGGGCATTAATTTCATTTTGTTTTATTTAACATAGTTTGGGCCTCAAGTGAGTCCATTAACATAGGCCCAAATCTTATCCATAAACCATGGCCTTTTTAACTAGATCCATATAGCTCAAGTAGGTGATGCACCTACTTGGTTCTTAGGACTAGTCAATAAGTCAAAGCAGGTGATGCACCTACTTGTCACCTACTAGCTTAGTTAAGTCAAGCAAGCAACTCACCTATTTTATTCCATTCTCTAATTATTAATCTTTTTTTCTTTAACTTAGCACTTAACTTTCAACTTTAAGCTCAATTACCACCTTACCGTCTCGAGTTTAAATACTTCTGTTGGAGTTATAACTTGCAGTACACATGCTGCAACTTGCAAGGCATCACATCACCTTCTGAGCTAGTTTAAACCAACGCTAATCATATAAGAAACATGGTCCCTCACCTATACTATAAGTCTATGTCAAGTATCACCAGAATAGAATAAGCATAGGCATAATACGGGCTGTAACATCCTTCCCCCTTAAAACATTCATCCTGGAATGTTAGCACGGTTATCCATCCCAAACACGTTCAAGCCTAAGTTAGTACTACTGTTAATCACATTGAAAATATAGACTTATACTTACTTGTTAACGCCTCAACTTAACATTTTAATCTTTCTCATCGGTTTGGAAAAGATGAGGATACTTCAATTTGATTGCTTCTTCCGCTTCCCATGTAACTTCTTCTACTTGTTGGTTCCTCCATAATATTTTTACAAAAGCTACTTCTTTATTTCTTAACTTCCTAACTTGTCGATCCAGAATAGAAATGTGTACTTCTTCATAAGTGAGATCTCGTAACTTGTACATCTTCAGTAAGAGTAAGACGAGATGGGTCACCTACGCATTTTCGAAGCATTAGGACATGAAACACTGGATGAACGGTTGAAAGCCCTTGAGGTAACTCTAACTCATACACAACTTGGCCAATTCTTCGGATAACCTTATATGGCCCTATATAGCGTGGACTCAACTTTCCCTTTTTACCAAACCTCATTACCCCTTTCATTGGTGACACCTTAAAGAACACCCGATCCCCTAAATAAAATTCTAGTCCTCTCCTTCTAACATCCGCATATGATTTATGTCGACTTTGAGCTGTTTCTAGCCTCTGCTGTGGAACAATATGCGAGGTTGTATATTAAATCAAACTTCCGAAATGAATGAGGCAAAACAGTGACAAAATCCATGTTGATCATGTTCCACTTCCAAATTGGAAGTTCTATGCACTTTATATAACCTCTGGGCTTTTGGTGCGCTACTTTTACTTGTTGACAATTTGGACATTGGGCCACGAGTTCTGCAATATTCTTCTTCATGTCCCCCTACCAATATATTTCTTTCAAGTCATGATACATTTTAGTTGACCCCAGATGGACAGAATATCTCGAAAGATGTGCTTCCATCATAATCCTGTATCTTAATTCATCTACATTAGGTACACACAATCTGTTTTGACATAGAAGTACTCCTTCCTGCGTCAGCTCAAATGCCTTTGTCATACCCTGTTGTACATTCTGCTTAAGTTTTAATAGAATAGGATCAGTGTACTGCTTCTCTTTCACTTCCAATACTAATGAGGATTTTGCCGCATTTTGCACAATAACCCTTTCGTCTGAAAATTCAAGAAGGCGAACCCCCAAGATAGCTAGTTGACATAGATCCTTAGTTATTCCTTGTCTTTCCACAGACTGCCCATAAGTGCATGCCATTATTTTACGGCCTAACGCATCAGCTACTACATTTGCTTTCCCGAGATGATACAAGATATCCATGTCATAATCTTTTAATGGCTCCAGCCATCTTCGCTACCTCAGATTTAGGTCCTTTTGCTTAAAGATATATTGCAAACTCTTATGATCAGTGTATAGGTCAACATGAATTCCATACAAGTAGTGGCGTCATATCTTCAAAGAAAATACAACTGCTGCTAGCTCTAGATGATGAGTTGGATAATTTTTCTCATGTGGCCGCAACTGCCTTGAACTATAAGCTATTACTTTACCATGTTGCATCAATACATATCCTAGGCCCACTCCCGAAGCATCACAATACACTGCATACCCTTCTGTTCCTTCTGGAAATACCAATACAGGTGTAGAAGTTAATTTATTCCTCAACTCTTGGAAGCTTCTTTCACATTCATCACTCTACTGAAATTTGGTTTCTTTGTGTGTTATCTTTGTTAAGGGTGCAACAATGGAAGAGAATCCATAAAAGAACCTTCTGTAATAACCTGCCAATCCAAGGAAACTACGGATATCCGTAGGTGTTATAGGTCTTGGCTAGTTTTTCACGGCTTCTATCTTCTGGTTATCAACCCTTATTCCTTCATCGGATACAATATGACCTAAGAATGCCACAGACTTTAACCAGAACTCACATTTAGATAACTTTGCATACAACTTACGATCACGAAGAATTTATAAAACCTGCCACAGGTGATTAGCATGACCCTCTTCCGATCTTGAATACACCAAAATGTCATCAATGAATACAATCACGAACACATCTAAAAATGGCTTGAACACCTTATTCATCAAATGCATAAAAACTTCTGGTGCATTCGTTAGCCCGAATGACATGACTAAAAACTCAAAATGACCATACCGTGTTCGGAAAGCTGTCTTGGGTATATCTTTGTCTTTGACCCTCACTTGGTGATAACCTGACCTGGTCGATTTTTGAAAACCACCTAACACCTTGTAACTGATCAAATAAATCATCAATTCTAGGGAGGGGATATTTGTTCTTAATCGTTACCTTATTCAACCGCCGGTAGTCGATACACATTATTAACGAGCCATCCTTCTTGTGTACAAATAAAACTGGTGCTCCCCATAGGACATACTAGGCCTTATGAATCCCTTATATAATAAGTCTTTAAATTGCTCCTTCAACTCCTATAATTCTGTCGGGGTCATTCTATATGGAGGGATGGATATAGGTTGAGTATCTGGAATCACATCAATACCAAACTCTACTTCTCGTTCTGGAGGCAAACCCGGAAGATCTTCAGGAAATGCATCGGGAAATTCATTTACCACTGGAATTGATTAAAGAGATGGTGGCTCAGCATCTATATTTTTCACTCTCACTAGATGACATATATATCATTTGGACATCATCTTCTTTGCCTTGAGATAAGAAATAAATTTACCTCTTGGTGTCCCAATATTACCTTTCCATTCAAGGACGACCACTTTTGGAAAATGGAAATGCAGCATCTTAGTTCGGCAATCCACCGTGGCATAACAAGAAGCTAACCAATCCATACCCATTATAACATCAAAATACACCATTTCTAGCTCAACAAGGTCAGCCAATGTATCACAATCACAAACAGTTACAATACAATTATGATAAACCCTTCTAGCTATAATAGACTCACCAATTGGTGTAGACACTTCAAATGGCTTCACTAATAATTCTAGTGTTTGTTTGAACTTTTCAGCAATCAATGGAGTAACATATGATAGTGTAGACCCTGGATCAATTAATAAATATACAATATGTGAAAAGATGGGCAATGTACCTGTAACCACAGACGGTAGGCTTCTAAATTTTATCGATCCCCGAGAGCATATATGCCATTCTGAACTCCACTAAAACTGGTTGCTCCCCTAGCTCCTCTACCACGACAAGTAGGCATCTATCCCCTACCTAAAAAAGGTGTTGATGATGAGGATGCATCAATTGATCTAGTAGGTTGTGCCACACCACCCACACCTCTATGAGGACAATTTCTCATCATATGACCTGGTGTACCACACCAAAAACAAACATTTGTCCCAAACTGACATGCAGCTAAATGATTTCTTCCACATTTTTTACAAGACTGTCGAGGAGGTCTTGATTGGCTCATACTTCCCTACTCTTGGTACCCCGTTGTTCGTGAACCTTGGCTTTCACCTCTTTGCCCAAACTGATTGCCCCTAGACTCTTGAAACTGAGGTGGGGCACTAGATATAGAGTAGGAAGATGATGGCCTAGGAGGTCTGTTAAAGAACTGAGGCCTAAACTCACCTTGGGATGGTGTAAACTGCCCCATGCATCTGGACCTGTTAAAATTCACTGTTTCTGACTCTTGTGTCCTTCTTCTTTGCCTTTGATCCTCTAACTTTTGGGCAAAAGCTTGCATCCTTGCTATATCCATATCTTTATTCAACGAAGCAATGGTACACTGTCTAACCAGATATGAATCTAATCTATCCACATATCGATGAACTCTATCGCCCATAGTAGCTACTATATTAGGAGAATACCTGACCAAGGAATTAAATTTGAGACGGTACTTTCTCACGCTCATACTTTCTTGGTGGAGATTTAAGAATTGATCTGCACGGGCCTCTCGGATCTCCACTGGTAGGTAATGGTCAAGGAATGCCTTTTTTAACTCTTTCCATGTAGGTGATGGTGCATCTGTTCCCCTGGATTGCTTCCAAGCTTCAAACCATAATACAACCACACTATTTAATCTATATGCTGCTAGCTCGAGCACTTCTTTACCACTTACATGCAAAACATCGAAGTGTGTTGGATCTGATCTATAAAGTCTTGTGGATCTTCATTAGGATCTGACCCGGTGAATGATGGAGGGTCCAAATTAAGGAAATCACATATCAGCGTGCCAGCTGCTCTATCTACACCACTAGTACCTGCAACTGGACCTTCTTACCTTTGGCCGTGGCCAGCAACTATACGAGTCAATAATTGGACCGCATTCCTCAAATGTTGCTCGGTAGCATTAATAGGGGGTTCTTGAGGAGCCGCTTCCATCCTTAGATCTTCTGGAGATGGAGGGGTCGAGGAAGTCTATGAGGGAGACTCATCTTGAGCCTCACCTTGTACAGCTTGACTAGGTGGTGGTTAGCTAGTCCCTTCTTGGGCAGCCACATCTACTTGATTACTTGTACTTTTGCTCCTTCTTGTAACCGGCATCATTGCTATAATAAAACAATTTAGGAATTATATATGATTCGCCTACAACACTGGTTCTATCGCACGATCTAAGAAATGAAAGAAAGGAGGCAACTCCTACATGTCCCGTAGCCTCATGTTTATAAATGTAGTGCACAACACATCCATAAGCAGACTCTATACAGAAACGGCTTCGTAGACTCCCTAGGATGCCCTGCTCTGATCCCACTATTGTCACGTCCCAAATCCCATTAAGACGGACAGGCACTCGATGCCCTCTAGGCCCGAGAGAACCAATATGTAACCTGTGCTTACTTTGCATATAACTATGACAATCTTGTTACAAGTTCACATAGGACACAGTGATACGAACCAACATAAGTAGACCCAAAACTTATATACAAGACTTGGCCGTTGAGGCCACAACTTGTTAAGACGCAACTGAACCATAAACATAAGTCCACAAAGCCTCTAAAAGTTACAAAACCTTAGAGTAGGTCGGGACAGACCCCACCTAACTCTTAATTACGATACAATACCCAAAATGAATCTACCAAACAATCAGTAAAGTTCCAAATCAATCTGGAGCTCACCAAAATTAGATGAGTGTCCTGTGCTCCTACAGAGGAGGTCTACTAGCTGAAGTACCTATGCCTGCAGCATGAAATGCAGCGTCCCCGCGAGGGACGTCAGTACGAGAACTTTTTGCACTTTCACAACTTTATTCAACAACTTTTTCAGTATTTTTCTTTTTCATTCTTTTGTTTTTGAATGGAGGGGTTCCATTTTTCTCAAAACCATGGATCAAGGGGAGTTCCTTGCACTTCTTGATTAACCTTCTCTTTTCACCACACCCCTAACTTAGACTTTCGGCCTAAGTTGGATATTCAAGAAAACCACAAATAATGAGGATTATAGGTAATTGATCAAGAAGGGTTACGATTTCATCAAGTTTCTTCCAAGAAAAGGCTAAGGCTCAAAGGGTGCTCAAGCGGGGTTCACACACTCACAAGGTAGGCCACAACAAGAGGTATAATGCCAACTTGTTTCACACTCTTCAAAGCTGCCAAAGATCATTTCAAGAGGTTGCATCACTTAGTCAACGGGACCAATGGGGCAAATTCTAGGTGTCATCACTCACGGTTCAAGGTAAGTTTATCACATAAGGCATTGACACCAATGTCAAATAAGACTCCACACTTTTGCTAGTGTACAATTTTCATCACAAGAGACTCAATTAAATAATTGGCTAGTCACAACGAGATGCAAAAAGTTCACATATTGTCTATACAACTTCATTTGGCCTCATCATAGCCGCACATTCATTTTTGTTCGGTTAAGAGCACTATTCAAGTCATCGGTATTGATCAATACCGATACTCGAATTTGCGAGAGAACAATTGCAATTAAATGCAATACAAAGGGTCGAAAAACACAAAGGAATTTACTGACCAATAACTACCCTCACCGAATGCATTCAACATTGTCCCCAATGTGATTAGAGAATGGACACTACCACAAAAAGAGAAAAAATTAGACAATAAAGGAAAAACAACAATGAAAGATAAAATTATTGTATGTAAACATGCAGAGCGAGACAACAAGGAATCTTTACTATATGACAAGTCAGCGAGAACTACACCACTCACGGAATGGTTCGGCAATGCACCAATGGAATGGCATCTCACCCTTTTTTCCAGTATGTGACACCTTCAGAGTGGGAAAATCGAAAGAGATGCAGAAGGTTGCCGAATAGGTCGGCGACCAGCATACTGGACTTGAAAACATCGCCGAATGATCACGAAGTTACATTGCCAGTGCTGAAGTAGAAAGGGCAACAAAAGTCTGGTCGTCGAAGCACATCGGTGATTCACTGAGTGCTACAGATCTCTCGTTGAATATTCTTGAATCTCAACCCTTCTTTACTATAGCCACTATAGTAAATTTAATTATGTTTCATATCGTTTGCATAATTAGGGGTTGTAGCTATAGTTTAAGTTGTCTCATTTGTATAATTCATGTGTTTGTATAATTTTTGTGTTTGTATAATTTGTGGGTGAGTTTGTATAATTCACAGGTACATTTGTATCATTGAGCTATATTTGTATAAACTTGACATCTGAACTTTAAATAATTATACAAATTATATAATACAAAATTACATTATACAAATGTTATATAAATTATATTATACAAACGTGTGAATTTTATAAACTAGAAATCTCTGCCGACGTAATTATCACTAAATATTCGCGAGTGATAATTAACTAAAATTATAACTATGATGATTAATTAACTAGAATATATTTGTTTAACCATGTAATTTTTCCAAAGGAAAGAGTTTTTGGTTCTTAGTAGAACAAGAAATCCTATCTAGTTTATGATTGAAAATCAAATAGGATTCTGAATCCTATTTCACATAAAACTAATCCACATCTAAGCGTCATAAAAATTAACGTCATTCAATTTTTTTCTATTCACTGATTTTAAAAGACATAGAATCTATTTTATTTCTTATAAATATAGAGAGTGAATTCTCAAGTACGCAGCACATGATCAGATCATAAACAATGACTCTGATACCATTGATGGATTATTAATGTATTAAACAACGAGTTATGTACCTTGTAATTCGCAGCGGAAGTCGTTGATCTGCTTCTTTGACAAGATTGCACTCAAGTCCGTCTTTGAATCAATGGGAAACAAAGATCTATTCACAAACTAGAAGTCTTCTTCTGTGTACTGATTGATTCGTCTCAGAAACTCAATTATTTGTTTCTTGACTGATTTTCAAACGTTTTTCCTCTCTGTATTTTTTACGTTTCCTCTCTCTGTTTTCACGTTTCACATTCCTTAGGAAAACACTCCCACTAGGAGTCTTTTAAGGAGAGGTTGAACAGTTACATCCTTTAAAAGGATTTATCCAATTAATTATTAATTAATTAATTTGGATAAGGCATGAAACATATTGGGTCGGGTCAGGTCGGGTCGGTCCACATGGGCTATCCACGACCCAAAACTTACAAAAAGGAATGATAAAAAAAATAGCAACAACAAATAATACGATAACCGAATCCTTTCTATTTTAATTGATTTAGAAGTCTATTTGGATAGTGAATTTTAGAATTTTATCATGACATGTAAAGCAGATGCAATATTTAATATGAGGCCTTATTACTACCATGATAGCTTCTAGTTGTGCCTAGTAAAACAGATTAATAATAATTTTTAAGCTCTACTCAAATTTCACTTTTCTAAATGAATGCAAACTAGAGAACATAGGTTGCACTTTATGTTATCGTATTTTTAAGAAATTTAGTTCTCTCACTGTTGATTAAAGAATTTATATTAATTCCTCTCAGAAAAGAACAGAAAAAATAATTATATAATATTGATACTTCAATTACAAAACTCCAATGAATTCAAAGAAAAGTGCAAATATTTAAAGTTCTTAATTATTGTATTTAATGTTTTTTGAGTATTCAGAGTTGTGTATTTTGTTATTGAGTTGAGTTGAGTTGAGTGAGTTGAGATGAGTTAAGTATGATTCCTTTCCACCAGTTCAAGCTTATGTTTATGTTTTAGAATTCCCCTTACATGCTTGTACATTCCATGTACTAAGTCATTTGACCTGCATCATTTCATGATGCAGATACAGTTATTCAAGATCATCAACATACATTTCGTTGAGGTCATGGGATATTCCAGTCAACTTTGTTGAGCCTTCTTACACTACGGAGAACTTTACCTTTATCTTACATTTAGTAGTTTTGAGATGTCATGGGTCTTGTCTTGATATCCTTCTGTAATTAGTAGAGGCTTCATAAATAGACAAAGTTGAGTAGTTTTCAGTATGTATCTTCCTTGAGTTGTATTTTTACTAACTCTGAGTTATGTATTGGGTATTGTTCAGATTATTTTAAAGTTGAGTTTATCGAATTTAATTCAGTTTTTATGCTTTTACATGCTTAAGTTAGTCTTCCGCTTGTAGTAAGCCAGAATGAGGGTTCACTTAGGGACCAACAATGGTTCTTGAGTGTCGGCCACGTCCAGGGTGTAGATTCAGGTTGTGACATATATCCTACTGAACCTTAAAATCACAATAAAAACAATAATGGAAAAACAAAGATCAAGAAATTCATAGATGCAACCTAGATATAAAATCTGATGTCGAATTTAAACAAATAAAACATTATCTTAAAATAAAATACAGAAGGAAAGTGTATTACCTTTGTTGAGAGCCGACTTAAAAGGTGGAGTTGACGGATTTGTCTGGGTTCCACCTTTTCTCCTTGAATCAAAAAAGCAAGGAAGGAAAAACAATTTAAACTGTGAACGAAATCTTTTCGACCCAACTTTTACCCTTTTGGGATGTGAAAATCATATGAAAACAGTAAAAGAGTCGTGCTAAAACTGTATGAAATTGGATAAATTACAAGTTAATGGTCAAAACACACTTAAATTATCACATTTCTGCGAGATTCATACTTCATCTATCCATTGTTCAATTTAACTACCAAACCTATCACTCCCTTTGTGTTAAAGCACACCTTGATGCTGAGTTGGCCTACATGCGCCTATTGTGGATGGGGAATAAATATTTGGCCAACTCAACATCAATGTGTGTTTTAACATAAATGGAATGATAGTTTAGGTAGTTAAATTAAACAATGGATAGGTGAAGTGTATGAAACTCACAGAAATGTAATAATTTATGTTTGCTTTAATCATTAAATCTGAATGTATCCTATTTCATACGGTTTAATCCTACCCATTCATTGTTTTTCTATGATTTTCACACCCCAAAAAGGGCAAAATTTGAGTTGTAAAAGTTTTTGTTCATAGTTTAAATTCTTTTTCCTTCCTTGCTTTTATTATTCAATGAGAAAAGGTGGAACCCAGACAAGTTTGTCAACTCGAGCTTTCAAGTCGACTCTCAAAAAAGGTAATACACTTTTCTTTTGTATTTCAATTTAAGATTATGTGTTATTTGTTTAAAATCGTCATCACATTTTACAGCTAGGTTGCATTTATGAATTTCTGGATCTTTGTTTTTCCATTGTTGTTTTTACTGTGAGTTTAAGGTTCAGTAGGATATATATCTAATTTAATTACAATAACACTATGTTTCATGTATTTATTTTACGATCTCATGTAGGCTACAATACAAATTGACCTAATTCAATACTTGTTTGATTGATATTGTCTTTGTCTTTTTTACATGTGTGAAAGTAAAGTTATTCACTGAGCATTGAGGTGTCTTTACAAAAAGGGAGTGATAGTTCAGGTAGGTAAAAGAGGAATTGCACATACAGATTAAAAGAAGGAAAATATGTTTAAACATAAACTCTATCAAATAAGGAAACGAAACACGGAAATGACTCCTATACAGAAAAAGAATACTTTTCTAGGGAAAGCATTACTTTCCTTGTAGGAGTCAACTAGAGTTAAATCCACTTCAATAAAAGGATAATTTCCAAAAGGAAAATCGGCTTTCGCAATCTACAAAAGGGAGATTTTTCCAGCAAGGGCAGAACGACTAAAGAGATCAAGAAAGCAGAAGAAAGAAGAACTAGAGTTAGGTTTACTTTCTAAATAATAGTTTGCATTGTTTCATCTTAGAATTATAGTTTAGGGATAATTGTTCTAAGTGTCAAAGAGAGTTTGACAGAATTGTAACAACAAGTGGGTTTGACTTCTTGGAGAGTATAGTGTTTCATTATAGTTAATCCTTGAATAGTTTGAGTAAACTGTTTAGTAGAGGTACTAGAGTTAGTCCCTTCGATTATAGAGTTGTAATCTAAAATTGCTTTTTGATATTAGTGAAGTTTTGGTTAAAAATCCTACTAGTATAGGTCGTAGTTTTTCTTTCCTTGAACAAAGAATGTTTCCATGATAAAATCTCTGTTTTTTTGTGTTGCATTTCTATATCTGCAAATTTCACAAGAACCTGGTTCTTGCTTAGGTTGTCAGATTTCCACATGAACTTATTGAAATCCTATTGAAAATTCTACCAGCTAACAAGTTATCAAGTATTGCTGAAGGAACTACCATGAAAGAAAAAGCTTCTGCTGGTATGCCTGCTTCTGATCAGCAACACTGTTGGAGATATGAACAGCAAATTACCGAGTAGTTGACATAGTTTGGAAGCCAATATAACAATAAACACAAGAAGGTTCCATTTTGTCAATGATCTCTAATTAATCTGTTAAAGAAGCAAAAAAAAAAGAGTGAGGGTCCATTTGGAATGCTTACATATTAAACATGGACATTCAACGAATATTTTGTCTGATGATAATTATTCAAATACTTTCTAAGTGTTTTGAATTGTTAATTATTATGAATTACATTACTTTTTATGGAGTTTTAAACTATGTTTATAGATTTGAACAACATATTAATATTTTATATTTCAATTATAGAAATTAAGGAGATAAAACAAAACTTACAGTATTTTGAATTTGTTCTTTAGTGATCACCTATTATTGTCTTAACAAAATTATAAAATTTATAAAAGTATATTCATAATTTAATATATGAAGATAAAAGTAAATAGTTGAGATAGTCTGTAGATTATTAACTAGTCATTAGTTATTTTGATTAAAAAAAATTAGTACAAAATAACACTTCAACTAATATAAGTTGAAAAATATCACAAATATATATTAAACAAGTAACTGAATTAGTATTTGATAATATTTATGAAACAAATAAGAATGCTAGTAATATTATTAAATTTTGATCTATGTATAAACAAGAACAATCGCAATTACTAGAGAATAACTGATGAAAAAACTGATTAAAGATAATTAGAACTAATCAAAAAAGTGTCGTTTATGTTATACTGAATTGATCAATTATTTTATAATTATTGTATGAATTTTTTTGAATAAATTATTAAATCAATCTACATTATCTAGATCCTTATGCATCTAAATAACCTATGAAAGCAATAAAAATGAAATAGGAAGGAGTAATTTTAGGGATCTCCCTTCTTTAAGTAGATATGCATCTTGAATTTTCTTTTTTTTTTGTATGACAATTCTATCTTAATTCAGTCGTTCCTTTATTTTCATTTTTTTGTTTATGTTTTTATAATGTTTTTGGGTAATTGATCGATAGCGTAGAAATATAAGAGATAACCTTTTCTTTTTATAAGAGGAGAATAAAATAAAGGTATTAATCCAATCCATCTATTTCTATCTACATCTAGCATGTATCCATCTAAAAAAAACTAAGAATTTTTAATTTAATTTTCTTTAAGTGGGGTTATTGTTCTCCCTAGGGCATGAGTCATGCTACATAAAACAAATGAACATTCTTCAAATGATTAGATATGAGAGTCAATATTTTTCACATTTTCCATATATTTACCCAAAAAAAAAATATTAATCAAAAGGGAATCTATTTTGCGCTAGACATAGGATTGACTCATATTTTTACATTTTCAATCATTCACACAATTTTACATCCTCAGAAATAGGGAAATCATATCATATTTAACTCTTCTAACGTTTATTAATAGGGCCTAAAACATTGGTATAGGTCCCAATAAATACTATCAGTGCTTCGAAAATGCACCCTGAACCCAAATGGAATAAACTAGTATATATTTGAGGAAATTTCAATAGGAACACAGGATTTATGATCACAGAGCTCTCTAATTTTTGAAATAATCACTAAACATGATAAAGTTAAACGTATGGAAGTGAACTTAGGAGTAAATATTTTCCATCTCAAGCCTTAAAAATAATTCTCAAATATATCTTTAACACCCATTGGTAATAAACATATCAACACTACAAACACATGTTAATTTTTATAAAAAAAAATAATAATTAAGAATGCCAAAACTTTTCATGAATGAAAAAATTAACAGAATACTTTTTCATCCCGTAGGTGGTTTATGTTTTCAAAACATCAACACAAACCATTGTACGGGAGAGCACAAATAAGGGCAAAAGACTCAGTTGCACGAAACAACATAAAGAGAAAAACACAGAGAAATGAGTACTTTGTATTGTTACCTGATTACCAAGGAAGAAGGAAGATCAACTTAAAAACATTGATGATATATAAAAATAGGAGACATTTTCTTGTTAAACCACAATACAAACATTGTGCAGGTTCAGAGGGCTTGGAAAAATGAAGAGTATGGGGCGGAAATAACAACCCTAATCTTAAGGGAGATATTTAAAGTAGAAGAAGCAGACCGGGTGGGCTGGTGTCCTATCCATGTATTGTTGCTTTGATTTGGGCTTTTGGAAGAAATAAATTTTATATTTGTTTTTCCATTGCAATTATTGATAAAAGGCCGGACAAAATTTCACTTAGAAAAACAGATTTCTTTTTCATAGGTCATATAAAGCGATTTACTCATTTGTTTAGTTAACAACTCAATTGTAAAATTATGATTCACATTCACACACAAAGGAATAATTTTATATTTTTTGAATAAAGGAGCTATTGAAAAACTAAGAATGAGATGGAAGTTAAACCTCAATTGTCTCTACAAATCAAACGAAAATGAGACACTGGATTGCTGAAGATTGATCGGAAACCTCTAAACTTTCTCAAAAACTCAAACTCGTCTTTTCCGTTCTATTTTTTTAAGATATATATTTTTAATATTTTTGCTATAGTGACTTTCCCTTCTATAGTTGCCCCCACCCCTTTTTGGTTTTATAGACTAGATTCAGGGTAAAGAGTGATTATAAATTTTGTATAAGATCAAAAAGTTTGGGGAGAAAGAGTGGAACATTCCCTTTCCAATGGGATATGTTTTTAATTGAGATTGAGACGAAATTTATCAGGTAGCAATATGCTATTTGTTTCAATCTTTTTGATTTTCTTTCAAAAGTAACCAAAAATAATATATATATATATATATATAATAAAACTCAACGAACATATTTTTGTAATATTTCTCTTTCCTTGCAAATAAAAAAAAAAAGCATTATAAAAACCTCAACTATTTTTGTGGTTTTCAATTTTCTTAAGTAAAATCCACAAAAAAAAGAGTTAGAATAAAGATCAGATTTAAAAAAATATATATTCAAAGATAAAAATGGATTGAAACCCAGGGAGGGTAAAACGTCATATGTCTACAATTAAAAACATATCTGTCTAGATGCTTCTAATAATTTATTTTGATGGTCAGACTTTTTTATTTTAATTTCGTATGTGTTGCTTAACGAGGACATGACCCTAAAAAGAGAGATACGGAGATCGAGGATTAGAGTAGAGGGTTAGTAGGTAGCTGCACTTTATCTATTTGTTGTTGTTGTTGCTTTACTTTGTTGAGCGATGAACTAAATAATTTGTCTTTTAATCCAGAAAATGGAAGAGAAAGAATCATTTGGATACCAATATATACAAAAATAGTAGAATTGCTTCAAAATAATAAAATAAAAAACCATTTGTACAAGAGATCATAAGATTTTTGAGAAAAAAGACATTGCATTCTTTACCATTTTTTCTAGAAATGACAATCAAGTCAATGTATAGTTCTTTAAATTCACAATATAATTTTTAAAAATTGCTTTTATAGGAACCAACAACTTTTTCATTCTTTTGCTCGAATATAATTACATAAATCATCTAGAAAATCTAACTTAAATTGCTTAATCAAGTTTAAATAATTACAATTTTAATCACCTGAACAACTCTTATCAAACTGTGGCAATTTTCAATTTTGATACGCAAGTGAACCAATTTGTGCATATTCACTATTTTTTAACAATCCTCATGGTTGATTGTATTTTCAAATTTTTGTTTCCTTATTTTGGCCCTTCACATAGTTTCATTATGCATTTTATGGTTTGTGGGGATGAGTTACACAATACCTGAGGTGATCGAATGTGTTTTGTAGAAGATTTTTTGTTTTGAAAGTTTTATTTTTAGAAAGTTGGACCAAAGTACATTTTTTAGGTAAATAAGGTCTAATTTGAGTTTTCGTAGCTTCATTAGGTCCAATGGGTGATTTATAACTTGGGTTAGCAAACATTTTGCATAGTGACTTGAAAATTCTAGGCTAGGCTAGTCTTTACGATCAAGGTGAGGTCTAGAAAAATCCTAGAAGGTTTTGGATGGTATGTCTAAGAATGAATAGTTTTTCCTAGTAGCTAAGACATTAAGGAACCCATAGGGCTTTTCAAAATCATACTCGGGTGAGTAAAACTCCCACTATCGAACTTGGTGTGAAGGCGTTATTATAGAACGTAAATGTTCGAAGGTGTACTGTAAATTGGGAGCTTTGGGAAGGATTTTGTGTCTCCATTGTAATACCCCGGGAACTAGTAGCCTATGCTAGAGTTTAGTGTGAGGTTTCAAGCCAAGGAAAAAGGCAAGGGACAAGGGGAAGGGGCCAAGGCTGCCCAAGCATCCCCAAGCACTGTCCCCACTGTCACGCCCTGAGCCTATGCCCTGGGCAGGAACTGACACTCGAGAACCATTGCTAGCCCAAAATTGTCACGTCTGAGGGGTACAACCTAGATGTAACATGGCGTACTTGACCCCAAAGAGGTATCATGCAAGCCCTTAACATATCACAACATAAGATAATATAAAAGTACAAACAAATTCAAAACTTTATCTATACAATCGAAGTCATTTATTAAAGCAAGCAGAAATCTTACTACACTCTGTCTCAAACCATCTAATACAACTTTAAATACTCTTGGGTCATAGTCCATACAATAGTCTCAAAACATAAAAATAAAATACATAAAGGAAGTAGGGGATTTATCCTCGAAGCTATGAAAACTGACCAATTGTGCAACTCATTGCTCCTTAGAAACCTATACTCAAGAATGGAACTCAAGTCACCGAACCCTACATTTAAAGAGAATGTAGGCAAAGTATGTGTTGGTACAAACGTACTAAATATGATATATACCATAACATCATAAGAGCATAGTATCATAAGGGTTAGTCAACATAACACATAACCCATAAGCATAAGAAATACTTCATGATACATAAACTATAAGCATAAGAGACAATATCATAATCATAAGCAAAGTCTCCAACATAAGCATCATATAATAATTTTTTTCCACCCTTAGTCCTTCATATCATAAGAGAACCATTTCAAGTAACCTCAAAGCATACTTGTTTAAGGCTTGGATAAGAACCCATAATCCCATCCAAGCTAAGTATCCCTTTTTGGTCATCCCATACATACTCTATATACAGAGTCAAGTCTTTTGACTTTCATAGGTATCTTCAAGTCATACTCGTGCAATGTATGACTAAGACACCATAATCCCACTCACACTAAGTACCACATTAGGCCATGATACATACTTACCATATTTGATCTCACTCTTAACTTATTTCTCATAACCAAGGGAATACTCTCATCTTTAGTCAATCATATCATGGAAAACAACTATAGCAACAAATCATCAAAGCATACATCATGTAAGAGCAACACTTCTTAGGTAATCTTAAACCATACTTGTGCAATTCATGTATGAGACCCCATAATCCCATCCATACTAAGTACTAGTTTAGGTCATCATACTCATGCTTCTTAATTAGGGACTAGTCCCCCTTTTGAAAGCATTGGAACACTAGGAGGCACATAATTAAGCACATCTTAGTTCTTCATTAAGTTGGACCCTATGAGATACTACATTAAGTACATCATAGTTCATAATTGTTTTGAAGTCTAGGAGATTCTTCCACAAGAATAGTCTTAGTTCATTAGGTTTGAACCCTAGGAGATGCTTCTTCAAGCACATCTTAATTCATTAATGGTGTTGGACTCTAGGAGATGCTTCCTCAAGCATAATCTTAGTCCGTTAGGTTTGAACTCTAGGAGATGCTTCTTCAAGCATAATATTTGTTCATTGCTAATGTTGTTGTAGTTGGGATAGAAGCTTAATCGACATGAGAACATGTGGGCTATCACATGATCCCTCCCGATGTTACCCACACGGTCAAGGGTTGGTCCACTTGCCTAAGGTAGAACCGGTTTGATAGCTTAGTTGGATCCACTAGCTAAATTTCCTAAGGGGCGCGTATTTATGGATACAAAGATTGCTACTAGAAACCCAAAACTTCACCAGGTGAAAGCTTCCATCTCATGAGACATACTTTGGGAAATCTGGACTCCACTAGATAATTATTAAGTCTCTACTTCGACTCAAGTTTCATGGAAAGATGTCCTTGACAACCAATCAATGTTAATTCATTAAAATACCTCTTTAGACCATGTGTGAGCAACAATCACCATCCATGAACTCGGTATGAAGGCTTTTTTGCCTTAGGTTCCATTAGGCGAGAAAACCTTTCAACCCTAGAACCATTAATTTGTGAGAACACCTTTCATGTTAAGTTCATTATGAGTTCATGAGAATAACTTGTCAATCAACCCACAACATCAACCTAATCATTTACACTTCACTCTTAAAGATTAGTCATATCATTTACATTGATTCTATAAGAACATGCATGCATTCATAATATAGATCAAATTAACTTTACTTTCCAAACCCTGCTGATCAATATACATGACTACAAGCCTTAATCTCAAAGGTTTACCTCTTACGATCACCATTCACATCTAGATCACAATGTATTATAGTCACAAGCTTCATTCTTAAGCAATTCTAACCATATTTTATCATAAAGGCTCAATCTCAATCATTACTAATCATGATCCATCACATGTTCCTTAATCTAATTCAATTAATGTTTACATGTTTCTATTCTTGAACAGTTGCTATACATATCATCAATTCTTGAAGATCAACTCTAAGACTTTAATTTCCCTTCACAAGGCATAAACCAGCACTACTTCAGATTCATTAATTAAATTACGGTTAGCCATGGAAAATACATAATATCATCATAATAGAATGATTCAATACTAAAACAATCATAAACAAGTATTATTCACTCAATTGGAATCATACTCAACTTAACGCATAATATTGGAAGGAACCCTAACTTCAATTGGGGATTTCATCTTCATAACTCCGGGAATTCTAGGGGGCTCTATGGATGGAAGAATCCATAGATGAATAAGCTAACACACCTTGATTATAAATCTCTCACAAAGCTTGCAACAATGGAAGAATCTGACCTAGATAGCTTCTCTTCTTTTTCTTCTTCTTGGCTTCCTAGAGAGAGAATTTTCTTGCAGGGAATTGGGTTTTTTGGTGAATCTAAAACAACGATTTTTGTTGACTTAGTTTAGGGGTCTAATAGATTTATATAGTTGGTCTAATTACTAATAAAATGACACCACTTAACCCCTAACGAATTATGGATTAACCCCTAAGTCCCCAACTTAAAACGACTCAACCTCCAAACTGCCTCACCAACGAGACCCCGACACATGGACCGTGGGTGGGTCTACGGACCTTACTGGTCCTTTGTGGGTGGTGGCCTGCAACTCTACAAAATGGGGACTTGACCCACGACCCCTTCCCACGAGGTGTGGGTCAACCTATGGGGTGTGAGTCCTATCTGTAGGTGGCCTCATTTTCGGGCAACTTTTAGGGTCTATTTTAGGTCACCCTCAAGGACCCTTGGTTAGTCCTTGGGGGGTCGTACCTTGACGTACTAGCCCTAAAAACCTCATTCTAAGAACGGGAAGTCAATTCTATAACTCTAGCCCCCACGTAAAGCCCTACAACCCTTACATTATGCTCTAGTTGTGTCTACCAATTTCCGGAATGTTACAATATCTTCCCTTTGTGATTGTCCTCGAACGATGATTCTAAACACTTCTTAAAGGAAACGACTCTAGACTAGCATCCCATCATGCATGCAACTCATCTAAATGCACATAAACAAAGAAGGAAATTTTAATTCCAAGCTAAACATATTCAATGCAACACAAGGGCGTATGAACTACATCTAACAACCCAAAATACATGAAATTCTATATCTACTCATTTTCAAGGAGGAACTACCATCTCCTACTAAAATATGCTCAACATATGCTAATGGAGCCTAAATTCAATTTACTATCAAAAAGCATTTATTCAACGAGGGACCTTTCAACTCCAAACGAAGGCATGCCATTAATTCATTTCATGAAGTTCTATAAGCAAATCTGCTCAATGCGCTACAACATGAGGAAATAATTATGCAAACTCATTTTGTTTTAAATCACAAGCTTTCATGAATATGCATCATATAAGGAAATCATGGCAACACAGAAACACATAATAACCTTACTATCTAGGCATATCATCTCCCCCCTTGGGAGTAAGCCTATACAAACTCTTCTAAACATCATTCATACTAAAGACAACTTCAAAGTCTAACATACCAAGTCACAAAAGACCAAATAATACCAGAATCTAATAAAGCATGAAACACATACTTGTAGTCACATCAGGGGGACACTCTTGTTCAGCTCTAGTTTGAAGAACCTAGAACCTATTTTTTCTTGGGAGTATTTGAATCCGGACCACTAAGAGAAGCTTGCTTGGCCTCTCTCCCTTTATCCCTAAGTATTGGACAATCTCTCATATTGTGACCCTCATTACCACAACCATAACAACAATCATTGTCGGCTAGACACCTACCATAAGCTTAAGGAACACCGATTCACTAATACTCCCTCTTTGAGGCTTAGGGTTACACACCCTCTCTTGGTTGGAAAGTTTTTATTGGGTCCTAGATTGACCATATTCATCAGATCTATCATTGGAGAAATTCCCATCACCGGTTCTAGCTCTTTTCACCTCTCTATTCTTGTATTGGAGTTTCTTATCCTACATTTGTTGGGCATACACCATAAGACGTGACATATCCATATTATCATGAAGCATTGAGGAGCGGCATTCTTTTCTCATCAATCTAGACACACCCATCAAATACCTACTCATCTTATCCCTTGAATCCTCCACCAAAGCCTGAACATACTTGGACAATTGAGTAAACTTTAAGGAATATTATTGAACACTCATACCTCCTTGACAAAGATTGATGACCTCTTCCACATTAGCTTCTCTCAACTCTCGGGGAAAGAACCTATCAAGGATTGTCAATTTGAACACTTCCCACTCTATTAGACCCTCTCCTACCAGCCTATTGTTCTTCCATTGATTATACCATACTTGAGCAACATTCTTCAATTTATAAATGGCTAGCTCCTCTTTCTCTACCGAAGTCACCCCATGGAATCAAGTATTTTATAAACCTCTTCCACAAATTCGTAAGGATCCTCTCCCACTTTCTAACCAAGAAACTCGGGAGGGTTCATCTTTGCAAAATCCCACAATCTAGAAGCTGCGAAATTCATATTAGGGTTAACCAGAGCTACAACTTATCTATTGTCTTGGGCCGTTATAACTTGGGCTTGAGTTGTCACGGCTTGAGCTTGAGCCATCATGGCTTGGGGAAACAATTGGATAGTAGACCTAAACTCTGACCGGGTAACATTCTCCCCTGTAGGGTCATTTAAAGCTTGAGAAGGAGGTTGGGGTGGAACTTGGAGAGGAACCTCTTGATCCACATTGCCTTCCTTATCTCTCCTAGAATTTGCCCTTGTATTAGCCATACCTTGAAAATCAACGGGCATGGTTTAGAAGAAGGACCTACTAGAGCCAAACTCTATGTCATGACTTAGAGAATGAAGAAGTTAGATTTCCTATACATCCAATAGCGTTCTATTCATAAATGTGGCGCACATTACATTTATGAACAAGACTCTACTAGACGTGTTTTGAGACAATCCTAGAACCATTCTAAACCTTGTTCTCTGATTACCACGTTGTCACCACCCAGGGGTACACCCTAGATGTAACATGGCGTACTTGACCCCGAAGAGTTCTTATACAAGCCCTAAGCATATCACCATATAAGATAATAGAAAAGTACAAATAATTTTAAAACTTAATCCATACAATTGAAGTCTTTTATAAAACCAAGCGGAGGTCTTACTATACTTTGTCACAAACCATCTAATACAACTTTGAATACCCTTGGTTCACAACCCATACAATAGTCTCAAAACATGAAAGTAAAAGGCATAAAGGAAATAGTGGCTTTGTCCTCGAAGCTAAGAGGAACCGCCAAATCTTCAACTACTTGCTCCTTAGAAACCTACCTGAAGATTGAAACTCAAGTCACCGAATCCTACATTTGATGAGAATGTAGGCAAACTATGCGTTAGTACAAAAGTACTAAATATGATAGCTTGCATAACATCATAAGAGCATAATATCATAAGGGTTAGTCTACATAAGACTTAATCCATAAGCATAAGAAATACTTCATTAAACATAAACTATAAGCATAAGAGACAATATCATAATGATAATCAAAGTTTCCAACATAAGCATCATATAAGCATTTTTTTCAACCCTTAGTCATTCATATGAAAGAGAACCATTTCTAGTAACCTAAAAGCATACTTGTGAAAGGCATGGATAAGACCCCATAATCCCATCCAAGCTAAGTATCCCATTTTGGTCATCCCAAACATAGTACGTATACATAGTCAAGTCTTTAGACTTTCATAAGTAGCTTCAAGTCATACTCGTGCAATGTATGAGTAAGACCCCATAATCCCACTCACACTAAGTACCACCTTAGGCCAACATACATAATTACCATCTTTGATCTCACCCTTAACTTACTTCTCATAACCAAGGGAATCTCTCACCTTAACTTAATCATATGATGGAAAGAAACTATAGCAACAATCCATCAAAGCATACATCAAATAAGAGCAA
>JAJOOH010072107.1:0-14680 GCA_029582605.1 Solanum gracilifrons
TTTTTTAAGCCAATCCAAACAGACTCTTAGTGTTGTCCTGTCGTCAGTTATCAGCTAAAAGACCCCATAGAAAATGTTACAAGCTAAGTGTAGGATAGACCTTTGAGTATAACATCAGAACATATGGAACCACTTGTTTTTTCGTGGAATAAATACTCTTATATTGCATAGTTCTTATAGTAGGTATAACTGTCTTTATTTGATATTCAGTTGTTGTTGGAAACACGTAAGTGTTCCTCTTTTAATTTGACTATTCTCAAGTAGTAATGTGATCTTTCTTCTCTGCAGGAGATTAGAAGCTAGGTCAAGGAGCTTGCTTTGTTGGAAGGCTAAAAGAGTCACCCGCCGACAGGTAAACAGATTCAAATGTCTATTTTCTTTTTCAATGCATTCAAGAGTCCTTTAGACTTTTCGAGTTGTGTGTCAACATAGTTGCTTGCATTCTGCCATTAATTGGAATTTGACATACTGCACTACAAGTGTTGCAAGTGTAAGCAAGTATGAAGACGTTTCAGTTCCTAACATGTCAATTCAAGATGCTTCCTTGCCGGCTGCCTTGTCTTACATTTAGCTATTATGATGGACCATGAGAAAATATCTCTTACGCACCCAAAAAAAAAAAAACAGAAGAAGAAAGGCTAGCAAAAGAGTATAGTGGGATGTGTTGTATGCACACGTTAAAGGCAGGCCCATAATCCATCAATTTTTCTTTTAGACTGTGATGTCTGGGCTAGCTTGGGTACCTCGACTATTTCACCAGGTGCCTCTATCCACAGTTATCGAGTAACTCTACCCACCATGGCCTAGGTAAGTGGAAAGAAATTGCCTGGTGTTTTTTGCCTTCGATCAGATTTGTACTTGAGACTTCGGGGTTCTCCTCCCATTTCATTGACCGTTAGGCCACATCCTTGAATCCAGTTCCAAAGCTAGAAATAGCGAATTATCTGACCTAATCTATTGCTCCAGAGTATTCCGTCCTGTTGCAAGTAGTGCAACTTTTAGCAAAAACCTCTGCCCTCCTCCCCAAAAAGAAACCAAGAGAAGGAAATAGGTTGGACAACCGCACGTGATTCATAGTTTCGACTTGCTTAGGCAGTGATGAGATGTTAAAACTATTAAATGCAGTCAATCCAGCCAATTTTCTGTAAAAGTTGTCACGATTTCGAATATAAAAAGTCTTTAAAGAACATCAGACTATAACTATAAATAGCAATTTTCACTGGTTTTATGAACTTTATGCCCCCACACAGTTTTGATTACTGGCACTGAGGCATGATACTGAAGGAAGGACTTATTTGTCTTAGTGGAGTAAATGGGATATAAATCCAGTTTTAATCCTATTGGTTTCACTTGTAGCTTCTTATTTCTTTTGTTTCATGATTTGGAAGAGCTTGAGGCTTTACACCAACTTGCTACAGGATAGAATACTGACTTATTATCAAATTTAGTAACCGTACTGATTTATTTGAAGCTATCAGTTAACAGAATTGTTCATCGTGCAGCTTTCGCGATTGAAAACTAGAAGTAGGAGGCCGAAGAGCTTACTGAGGTTCGTTTCTTGCGGAAAATGTCTCTCTGGTAGGTCTCCAAGATAGCAGTGAATGTATCAGAAAGCTTAGGGGCAGATTAATTTCCAGTTTTAGTTCTACTATTTGTTCAAGTCAATCTTTGTTTAGAGGGTCAACTTTATTTTTCCAATAATAAGGTAGAAGATGAGAAATGGAAGGTGCATTATTAAAATATCTTTTTTTAGTTTAGCAATTTTCTTTTTAGATGTCTAAAGTAGTTCTCATGTACTAGACTATTCTACATTTTTATAAATTATTGGGAATTCATTTTTCGTTTTTTGTTGGTAATTTTTGTCCATTATTTATCCATTTAATCTCAAACTATAGTCCTTTGTTTTATTTCATAAAGTTGCACTAGCAAGACGTTCTTTGTTAATTTGACATATTTCAAAATTTTAATCCCTTGTTTTGGTTTTAAAGGACACTTTTGGAATACCATAATTTTAGTCCCTTTAAATTTCAAACCATGTATGATGTAACATATTTGTCCTTACATATAGTCTGTCAACAAGATAACATAAATTTTCGTTGATATATTAAGTTAAATTTAGTCAAAAACGAGCATTTAAGGGTTAAGCTTCTACCTGTACAATATATATATGTTCCAAATTATTTGTCAATTTATAAAATCAAGATAGAATTAATTTAAAAAAATCCATTTTGTGATTTCTTTAAGGGTGTGCGAGTAATAATATGAGACAGAGTGAGTATCAAATAAGAGTATCACATTTCAATCGTCCCTACCACCCTATATATGTATGGGAATATTCAACTATGATTATAAAGGGTGATGGGTCATTTTTGGATTTTAAACACCCCCGCCCCCCACCCCCCAAAAAAAAAAATTCAATATTTTTGGATGTTTTATGGAAGACAGGTGAGATTGGAAAGTTGAATGGTTGTTCTATATATAGTTCAACCCATCAAATGGGTTTCAGGAATTAATCAAAGAGGCTCCCATGGGATGCTTCACCTAGTCAACAATTATTTTTTGGCATAAATAATTTTAAGGATTTTTCTCTTAACAAATTTATTTAATTAACACTTTGTCTCTATATCATGTGAAAAATTGCACGTCGATTTGAAACTATACTTATCAATTAAAGACTAATAAAAACTTAACAATTTTTAGTAAAAAGCTTTACTCGTTGAGCTCAATAATGATAAGTACAAGTTCGAAGAGTAAAGGTGTCAAATTTACTTAAAAAACTGTCAATATGGTATAAATGTTTAATTTGAGGATGTTTACAAATACTAAGCATGGTTTTGAATTTAAACAATAGAGGACAAAAAAATGGATAATCAGTATAATCATTGTATAATCAATACGTATACATTATATATTCATGGTATGTTTGGTACAAAGAAAATGTTATCTTAAAAATAAGTGATTTTCTTATTTATTTGCGTTTGCTCTTCTTGTTTGATTTTTTTTTTCCACAGAAAAAATAAGGTTAAAAGTTACCATATAAATTAAACAAAGGCCAAGAAGGAAAGATACAATTTTAAGCATATCTCAATAATTTGCAAGTAACAAACAAAACGTCGTTTAAACATATTTTAAACCATATTATCTTCTTATAGTATAATATATAGTTATAATAAATGTCTTTCTCACATTTGATAAATCTTTTGGTTTTACTCTTATGTACATATTTGAGTCAACTGGTTAGGTGAAGAAAAGGCAATTACACAATGAGGCAAATTACCATTAACATGGATTATTATAGATGACTACAATCAAATAAGGACACGTTTAGTCAATTAGGTGTTAAAATGAATTAATTAATATATATATTCTACGGTAAATACTTTTTAAATTATTATTGAGATAATTAAATTTGACCTTTTTTAAATCATGGCCGACCTCCCACCCACCAATCTTGACCATATGTGTATTTAGTAAACAGGGTTTAAATTTGAAGTAATAAAATTACTCGATCATCATAGACAATTAAGTGACAATTTTATTGAATCTTGTTTTGTTTTATTAGTGGTAATTTGTAAGAAATTGTATTTGATTATTTGATCCTTCTAGATTTAATTTGGGGTAATGAAAGTTAATAAATTGTGTGATCAAAAGTCAAAACTCTTATTAGTTCATACTTAATGTAATGAGAATATTAATTAATCTAAGTTATCATCTTTGCTACGTTTGAAATAGTTTATTCAGTACGTGTTATGTTTCAGTTATCTTTTTGTGAGATAATTATCCGGAAGAAATATTTTTCTCTTTTTTTTTTAATCCTCAAGGAAATCCATTGTGCTATTTTTCGAAGGTGCACAGAGTAAATCCGCTCATATATCACATGAGAGATATAAAATGCACTAGACAAACATTGTGTGAATAGCTTGACGAGAAATTATTTGCAGAGAAATCGATCGATAACTTCCCTTATGGAATATAATCTGCTGCACCAACTAAATATTTCATTATAATAGCAAAATCAAAGGGTCTATCTTTTGAACTTATTAGTTTATTTTGTATTCAATACTATTTCCTCAAGGTCAGCGGTCCGACTTTGAATTAAATCTGTCAACTTATCTATATCTAACTAGAAAATACGAAATCTACACCACGGGTTCTATTAAATGTTAATTTTTCTTAAAGGGTCTACATTAATTTTAAAATACACTCCAACTTGAATCTTTCAATTCTTCCAAAACTTGATGTTACATCTAAAAAATATATGGGGAAAAATTCTCGTTTGACAAAGGATGAATAGATCCTATCATTAACTCGTGGATACGTATCATGATATGATCATTCTTAACTCGGCTCAGAAAAATCTTGGGAGTCGTAACCCCGGTGTGACTTGGACCGACGCAACCAAGCTCGTAGCCTGAAGGACTTTTCCTCGAAGATGAAATCACTTTATATAGTTGTAGCCTTTTCATAAAGAGACTCGGACACAGATCAACAATCAATATGAGCCCAACGAGTCAAAATCCAGGCACATGCTACTAGGTAGGTTTTTTAGCACCAACGTGTAGTCTTTTCATATTAAGGTGACGAGTTGACTTTTAGCCTATAAAAGAGTTCTCTCAGAAAAAAGGAATGACATGAGAAAATTTCAGAGTTCTCCAAACAAATCTTGTTATCGTCCTCTCGAGCTTCTCTCCATGTATACTTTTTAATTCCTTCGAATAATTGACACCCTTATAATTAAAGATTGCATGCTTAAAATAGTTTGAAACTCTGGTGATCATGTATGTTGCATGTACTCAGTTATGTTAATTAAGTTTTTATAATAGGTTGCTAATTACCCTTAGATAATTGAGTTTAAGGTATTTGAAGTTTGAACACATTACTTCATAAGTCATGCTTTATACCACATGACTCTGAATAATTGAACCCTCAACCTCAATTATAGAGGTGAAACCAATATGCATTATATCATAGGACTCTCTGAATATAAATGCACGTATATATATAGAGAGAAAAATATTGTTATATATGAATTATGATTTAAGGAGTGTGGCATAAGTGTGCATGAACCCATACCTCTCCTTTTGGATAAGTCCCCCTAATTATGAGTTCGATTTTCATTTCAAATAGAAAACCGACATATAATTAGAGAAAGGTTAAAATTATTCTATTATTTAGTGATTTTTGAACCATAAACTTAATAGGGTGTTTGAATTTATTTATTTTTACCTCTCCTCCTAGAAGTTTCAATTTTTATGCTCCTTTGATAACTCGAATGCATATTCTTTAGATTGAAATTGAAGGATGCTTACTATCCGAACAAATTTTCTTGACGTATGTTTGAATATTTTGGATGTTTGACTTATAGATAAAAGTTGGGCGTTAGAAAATTAGAAGGAAAAACGAAAACGCGGTCGACATTGAGTATACGTGGCAGTTTTTGAGCTGTAGTTTTCCTAAAGGATACGGAAAAAGTCATGTGGTGACAAGTAGGGTTCTAGTTATTTAATGTAAGTACCTAACTATTATAACATTAAATTCATACTCTAAAGTATTTAGTTAACTTTTCTTGAAGATTTTTTTAAAAATTGTATTTTCATTTTCGTATGAAAAAGTGTCATCCACTAGAAAAATGCCTTTGGATGTGAAAAAATATCAAACTGTCTATATTATGATAAAATAAAACTTGATAAAAGATCGTGAAGTTTGAATGGAGAAGATTAACATAGTCTTTAATTTGTATAAGGATGATAATTTTTTTTTTTGGGTTTTCACCTCGTGTTTGGAGTCCGTATTGGATTAAATTCGGATCGGCCTATTCGGGAGTGACGCTCTCAACATAATTTTCTTCATACCCAGGGCACGAACTTGAGACCTCTGATTAAAGGTGGAGCAATTTCACTACTGCATCACAACTCATGTAGGTATAAGGATTAATTTTGATATCTTAAAATTTTGCAAACCAACTAATTTCAGAGAAAAACGAAATCTAGCCAATTTATCATGCAAAATTTTACTATTTTATTATTAAATCTGTTCTCTAAAGCGCACCTAAAAAGTATTACTTGAAAACTGAAAGTAAAAAAAAAGAAAGAAAAGTAATAGAGGTGAAGTGTGCGGACTCTTCAATTTTGATGATGCACCCATGTTGGATTCTCCAAAAATAGACTATTTTTAGAGAATTCAGCGCGCACCCATTAACATTTTTGAAGAGTCCAAGCAACATAGGATTATGAGACTTGAAACTTTGTATAACTAAGAAAGGTCCAAACTATGACATAATGATAATAACATTACAAAAGTAAATCCATTATAAGCCTATAGTGCTTTTAAAAGCATCTTTAGACTACTTGAAAATTTTAAAATTATTTTCACTATATGTAAAGTAATGTTAAGCTCTACTCTACAAAAAATAATCTAAGATATCTTTGGTCATTTTTAGACAATAACTCCAGGAAACAGAAATAGCCAAAATTAATACTCTAAACAAATTTAACTTCTTTAGAATAACAATAATATTTTCAAAACCGACTCTAAATGACCTATATCTTTTTTGGATAAGTAATAAGAGACTCTTCATGAAGTACACCTTTCATTGAAAATTTTGTCAGACAAGTAAGTAGAATCAATGATAAACTCATGTAATGTCATTCCATAATATTAGAGACAAAGTGGAATAGCGTACCTGGGACAATTAGCACTATCAAATATCCATATTTGTTCTGCACTCATGTTAGTTGTCTTAGCTGAACCAAAATACTTGATATATTGGAAATGTGAAGCATATTACACTTGCGGTAGTGAGGTTGAATATAAATAAATATATTCTATTCAAGCTTGTGAGCAAATACTATATCTGCCCAAAAAGAAACTGAGCATTATAACCTTAAGGCATCGTCTACGCCTGATTTTTCAATTTATACAACCATAAATAATTTTCACGACAAAGGCACTTTAATGGCAAGAGCAAAAAAAAATAAAAAATCACAAGAATCACATAACTTGTTGCTTTGGGCCAAATAAATCCAAAATAAATTGAAAATGCAGTAAATTTGTTGATTGATTAAAGTAGACAAAAATGGGACTCCAACCCAAACGATAACTTGACCATTTACTTTATCTGTTTGTCGTGAATCGATTCCATGACTCTTTCAAAAACAACTTTAATTTCCTTCCTAATCTGTTGTATCATACCCTTTTTTTATTTGTTAGTCGTCTCACCATGCACGACCGGTTTACTATTTATTTTTTCTAGCCCATTGGGTTAGCCATCAATAGTTTGGTTTAGACGTCAATAGATTTTACTAAAATGTAATAACAAATTTTATCATATTTACACCACTATGTTATACATTCTACCTACACTAAATAGACAACAACAACAACATCAATAAAATACTCGGTGTAATCACACAAGTGAAGTTTAGGACACCAGAAAGACAACACACAAATTTCAATTTGATTTTATTGATGTGTTTTGCTTTGTCTTCAAAAGATAAAAAAATTCTCTCTTTTTTGTATTGTGCAGCAAATCCTCTTCACCTTTATGATGCAAATTAACAATAACTCCTTGTTGAGTATGACATTGTTCATTTTTAGATTAAATAAGTTCAAAAACATGTTTCAAAACTGTGAGCCACCAAAAAGTGATATAGGTGGCGATTTCTTTCCATATCTTCTTTACAAATGTAACACATATTGCACAACTTAAAACTTCTTTTGGTAGATTAACATGTGTTAAATAAGATTGGCGGACTACTAACCATGTGAAACAGGCCACCTAATAATGGACATTTCTGTCCTTGATTCGTTTTTATGCATTATCCAACATTTAAACATCCTACATGAATTATAATTTTGAAACAAGATCTCACAAAAAATCACCTTTACTGCTAGAAATCTCACCATACTCTTGTCTCTCTCATATAGGCTACTTCATAAGGACCATACTGGACTCATGACATTTGCAATAGAAGTCGATGAATATTTAGATTCAATTATAGGCTACAACTCTCAACAAATGTGGCTGTCGAAGTAGCACAATAGAAAGAGGTTACATAAGCATTTTACCTGATCTAAGCCGAGCGAGTGATGATGCACATTCAACCATTGAACAAAGCATCATTGAATATCTCGAGAAATATGACAAAGGACACATGAATCCCTTTGAGAATGCAGCATATAACCTAAAAAATAATTAATCATAACATTTAGATAGTGCAATAGGTATAGCTTCTACAGTTTAAGTTGTTTTGATATCTTTGTTACATTTTTTAAAAGAACAGTAAGTGCATCTAATTTAAACACTCTCAACATAGCTAAATAAGCGTACCTTAGAAAGTAAATCATTAGAAACTAAACTGAGAAGCTTCATGTCGATACGCATTTGGAGACTCTAATGTTGTCTCTTGGAATCTCTAAAAGCGAAATTGGTAGCTGAAAATTGTTTGGTGCCGTCTTTTGAAGTTGGAATTTGAAATTTACCCATGGAATCGAAAAACTTTTTGGTAGAAAGCTTTGAACGGTAAGAAAAACGACATCAAGCCTATATTTCAATGGTAAAATTCAAAAGTTCAAAGAAAATTGGAAGAAATTTATTAAATTTGTAAGAAAAACGTACCTCACTCTTAAGACTTATGAATAATCATATGATTCATTGTTGTTGGGGTTGGAGGAAGAGAGATGGAAGAACTCGATTCTTCTATTCAGAGGGGTTAGAAAATTTGGAGTCTATTTTGTGCTAATGATGAAGATGGAGGGTTCTAGAATTTGGAGAGAGTGTCATGTCAGGTTAAATTTACCCTTTTGCCCTTGATCGTCCTGATCGTCTTCACTCTTCTATATAATAAAAATTGCAGGCATAACTCGTAAGCTAAGTTGCACAACAATCGCAATCTTGAATATTCATCTGTATTTTATATTTTTCAAGCTAGCAAAATTTACTGTTAAGAGGTATAATGTCGCCAAATTCGAAGGCATTAGATTTTGAATTTTGTATTATTTGTTATACGATTAAATGCAGTAAAATATTTGCTCTTTGCTCTCTAGACTTTCTTCTGCAATCATTTGCGTGAGAGTTTAGCTGGCTCCATATGCTACATTTTCCTCACTTTGTCGTGAAACATTTGGTATTTGGTACTAGGTAACAGGTAAAACTTCATCTGTATGCACAATTTTAAATGCAATGTCCATTGCAAGCAGATCGATTATATATCTAGCATGAGTGGAGTAATCTGACTCTCCATATGGATGAAAACATTAATAATATACATGTCTGCTGTCTTAAAATTGAAAATGAGTGTCGGGATGCACATGTTTATTTTACTGCTATAATTTCACCTTATCTGGTTATGTAAAGTTGAAGGTGCGACTAATTTGTATTTTCATTGGAGTTGATGTAGTGAAGTTTGTTAATGTCGTATTAATATTTTGTAGTATTCACTTTGATTTTTGAGCGAAAAGGCCTAACACATGATAAATGATGAGCTTGAGCAAGGAAAGATGGAAGTGGTTGATCACATCCTCTTCACTGTTTGCTCCAATATTTCCCGGCGAGATCTACTGTTCCAAAATTTAATCATGCTAGAGTATAATCACATCCTCTTCATTGTTTGCTCTTAACATTTCTTGAATTTTAATTGACAGGGTAATTGAACTCGCTTTTGAAGTAGTGTTAGTTACTTGATGATGTATTGACTCTTCATTATGTAGCATAGAATAAAGATCAATACTTAAAGAACAGTGACATAGTGTGCTTTACAAGTAGATTATATGTTATGCACTCTCTATATCTATGGAATAATATTGATTGCCTTCTTATTATATTTCTTATTTGATGTGGATTTTATTTTTTTGGGTAAGTTAAGAAATATGATCCGTTACTAAATGATAGACGTTGTGATTTTGATATTGTGGTTATTTAAAAGTATTTATTGTTACATTGAATCTTGAACATATTTCATAGGTAGAGCAGACACAAATAATTTTATATTAGCGTTTAAATTGTTGGGCCCGTGCTTAGCACGGGCAAGAATCATCTAGTTACATACATAATCACTCACTTAATTTTTTTTCATACTTTTTTTTTTATTGCTTCACCCTTTAACAGAACCAAGTAATTTTTTCTCCAATCACCACTTATGTTAATTTTAAATTCATTATTTATAGATTTCTTAATTTTTTAAAATTAATATAATTAAAATTAATTAATTAATTAAGCTAAATAGGTAGCAAGAAAATGAATGGACAGGATTTAAGAATCTGGATAATATAATCCGTCAAAGCTAAGGTTCCAGCATTTTCATGGCGGCTCATGAAATTCCTAAAAAATATATAAAAAGCCAAAAACCAGCAAAGGAAAAAAAAAACAAATATTGGAAAAAAAGGAAAAAAAAAGAAATTGTCAACACACAAATCTTTATAATTACACAGTGAAAACCCCTTTCCCATTTCTTTCTCTTCCAGCTTTTTCTTTGCTTTCTTCTTCTTCTTCTTTAACGCGGATTCACTATAGAATATACCTATATTTACCCTTTTTTGGTTCTATTGTCAATCCATACAAGTTTTTGTACAAATAATAAATACCCATTTCGTTCTTGGTCTTAAATTCAAATCTTTCTTGATAGTTTTTTTCCAGAAAGGTAGAATCTTGGAGTTTTTTTACAGTGTTTTGGTATACCCATATAGAAATCTCACTGAAATTTGCACAAATAAGATCAAGAAAGCATTTTTCAGTGGGAAACAAGAAAAGGGTTGGAGTTGATTATTCAAGATTTTGGTGAAATTGGGTGTTGGAAATTGATGGCATCTGCTGCAATTTTCTCATCGTTGAGGAGACAAAGGTCGCCGACACTGGAAGCGTTCTTGGCGCCGGTGGATCTGACAGATGTTGGGTTGTTGCAAACACTAACGGCGTTATCTTCTGAGCTGATTTCTGCATATTCAGGTAAAAAGCTGCCGTTTTATCAGCGGAAGAATTGTAAGTCTTTGTTAAGGAAAATTCAAGTGCTTTCTGTTCTCTTGGAATGTCTTCTTGAGAATAGCAAGAACAGAAGTAGGGGTTCTTCAGATTTGCCGTTTACAGCTTTTTTATTGCTTTACCGGTCGAAAATCTTGCTTGATTATTGCTCTCATTCCAGTAAGTTGTGGCTGTTGCTACAAAACCATTCGATTTCAGGTCATTTCCATGATTTGAACCAAGAAATCTCGACCCTTTTGGATGTTTTCGCCTTAAAGGATTTAAAAAGTTTACCTGAAGATGTTAGGGAACAGGTTGAGTTGTCGAAGAAACAAGCAAGAAAATCTCAGCTGTTTGTTGATAAACATGATGAGATGCTGAGGTTGAAACTGTTCTCTTTCTTGAATGAGTTTGAGAATGGAGGTGTTCCTGACTATGATCAGTTGTACTCTTTTTTTGTGGAAAAATTGGGGATTTGTAATCCTAGGAGTTGCAGGGTTGAGATTGAATTTTTGGAGGAGCAGATTGTGAACCATGAAGGAGATATTGAGCCCACATCCTCAGTTCTCAATGGGTTTGTGGCGTTGATGCGATACTGCAGGTTTTTGCTATTTGGCTTTGAAGAGGATGATATGGGATTGAGATTGGGTAAGCATAAGAAGCCGAAGAGAGGGCTGATTAGTCAAGAGATTGCAGAGACATTCATTTCTGTACCAAAGGACTTCTGTTGTCCGATATCGTCGGATTTGATGAGGGATCCAGTTATTGTGGCAACAGGGCAGACATATGATCGAGCTTCCATATCGAGGTGGATGGAGGAGGGTCACTGTACTTGCCCAAAGACTGGGCAGTTGCTTGATCATACCCGGCTTGTGCCAAACAGGGCTCTTAGGAATTTGATTATGCATTGGTGTGCTGCTCGCAAAATTCCCTATGACCCTCTGGAGAGTGGGGATCCATGTGTTGAATGTTTTCCATCTGCTTCACCTAGCAGGGCTGCATTAGAAGCTAATAAAGCCATAGCAGCTCTTCTCATTAAGCAGCTAGAGAATGGGACGCAGATTGCAAAAACTATTGCTGCTCGGGAGATAAGACTTTTAGCTAAAACTGGTAAGGAGAATCGTGCATACATAGCTGAGGCTGGTGCAATCCCACATTTGAAGAATTTGCTTTCATCTCCAGATGCTGTGGCACAAGAAAATTCCGTCACTGCAATGCTTAACTTATCGATTTTTGATAAGAATAAAGGTCGAATTATTGATGAAGTAGGGTGTCTGGCGTTGATAGTTGGAGTGTTGAGATTTGGGCACACCACAGAGGCACGGGAAAATGCTGCAGCAACATTGTTCAGTCTGTCAGCTGTTCATGACTATAAGAGGCAAATAGCAAAAGAAGATGGGGCAGTCGAGGCCTTAGCAGATCTGTTGCGAGAAGGTTCTCCTCGAGGGAAGAAGGATGCAGTAACTGCTCTATTTAATATGTCTACCCACACAGATAATTGTGCGAGGATGATAGAGTATGGAGCTGTTACTGCTCTAGTTGGAGCTTTGGGAAGTGAAGGTGTTGCCGAAGAAGCTGCTGGTGCATTGGCGCTGATTGTTAGGCAGCAAGTTGGTGCTACAGCTGTTGGCAATGAGGAAACGGCAGTAGCAGGGCTCATTGCAATGATGCGATGTGGGACACCAAGAGGGAAAGAGAATGCAGTTGCTGCATTGCTTGAATTATGCCGTGGTGGTGGAGCAGCTGCTACTGAGAGGGTCTTGAAGGCGCCGTCATTAGAAAGTTTACTTCAGACATTGCTCTTTACAGGAACAAAGCGCTCAAGGAGGAAAGCAGCATCGCTTGCTAGAGTATTCCAACGGTGTGAGCAGTGTTTTGGACGGCGAGAGGCGACAAAAGGCGACAAGGGCCTGCCTCGCCTCGCGGCGAGGCGAGCTGCGAGGCGCTCGCCTTTTTGAAGCGAGGCGCCAATTAATACCAAAAATTAAAAATATTTAATTGCATATATAAATATTCAAAATCTCAATAGCAATAACATATATTGACAAATATTTCAATTCAAAAACTAAAAGTAGATACTAAAAGGAACTTTAAAGACCCAATAATTCATAAGATAATACTAGAAATCTAAAAGGCTATTCTTCTTCAAAACTATCCAACTCTTGAAGATCAACATCCTCTACATCATCATATTGCTCCTCATCTTCTTCCTCATCGTAGTCTTCATCAATTAGTGTTCGAGTCCTACTTGAAGTTGAACTTGTAGATGTAGTTTCTACTCCTTTGCCCTTGTCAAGTTCTCTTGATCTTGAAGAAAGTCCCCTAAGATGATAGATACTCTCATCAGCTCCAATTGCCGTAGCAACACTACCCCAAGTAAGATCCTCATATACTAGTTCATCTTCTTGATCTTCGGGGCATCCAACTAACCATTCATTTGAATCATCAATGTTATCCAAGCGAATTGGATCAATGAGCTCACGAGCATCATAACGACGTTTCAATGTTCTATTGTACTTAATGTACACTAGATCATTGAGACGCGATAGTGCAAGCCTATTCCTCTTTTTGGAATGAATCTGTGCATAAGTTATAGATATTAACTAATAGATATTGATAATAATATAATATGGAAATTATGATATAATTTTTTTACTTACGTGTTCAAACACACTCCAATTTCGCTCACATCCGGATGAGCTACAAGTTAGGCTTAATACTTTCATGGCAAACTTTTGTAAGTTTGGTGTTTCACTACCAAATAGTGACCACCATTCCACTATAATAAAATAAATTTAAAGGTTAATGAGTATAAATAAGTCGAATAATTTAAGTAAGAGCTAAATCAACTCGCTTACCCGGTGACCTTACGTCTCTAGCTCTTTTAGCCGGACCACAACCAAATAGTCCACACGCCATTTTGTACCTAGGAAGCTCAGCGACTAGTAAATCTTGTATTGATGTATCGGGGATCATCTTCTCAACACATGCATAATACTCGGTCCACAAACTCTGTAGTAAAGTTCCCTCTTCTTGAGCTTTATAATACAATCCTGGGTTCAAAACATGGCCTGCAGCATGCAAAGGCCGATGGAGTTGGTCTGACCACCTTGCATCAATAATTTCAAACACTTTCTCATATTGCTTCTTAATTCCATGAAAACCCCGTTCAATAGTTTCTTTGGCTCTATCCATTGCTTCATAAATATAGCCCATTGGTGGTTTTTTCTCCCCATCCACCAAACGAAGCACTTTTGTCAAAGGGCCACAAACTGTAAGTGCTCGAACAACATCATTCCAAAAGTGGGCAGAAATAATAAGATTGGCAACTTCTTTCCCCAAAGTTTCCTTTGCAAATTTACTTGAAGTCCATTCGGTTGAGAGGACTAAAGTTCTCAAGTTTTTTCTTTGTATGTACATAGCTCTCAAAGTTAAGAAGGCCGTTGCAAATCTTGTCTTGGCCGGTTTCACCAAATTTCTTTCCTTGGTGAATTTTCTCATCAAGTTTAACAACAATGGCCTTTGACTAATGTAAGAATGAATTTTGATGGCCTTCTTAAGAACTGTTAAAGTAAGATTATAGTAATTAGTAGCTAATAAGTATTAAATATTGACTATAAAGAAAGTTAGAGGATAGGAGAGTGATATTACCGGAAGCATATGGCTTAACCTTGAATATGTCACCAAACATCAAGTTGATGCAATGAGCGGCACATGGAGTCCAAT
>JAJOOH010072109.1:0-22182 GCA_029582605.1 Solanum gracilifrons
TTAATCATGTGTATCTAACTATGAAATGTAGTTGAAACACATGAATCTATGAACAAATCACGACTGTAGAGTATCTGTCGTATCATTAATATCATTGTATTGTTAAAAATAATGTATCCGAAATTTAATATATAGTGGATACATATACATGTTCAGATACCCCATTACTAAAAATACAACTAGGATCTTAATTAAGATTACTACTTATTGAATACACATGTTTCAAGGGCTATATCAAAGTAATATTGGTACCACCACATCCATATCACAATAACCAAAGAAAGTCTTAGAAGAACACCAGCAAACAAAAACTCTCTACAATATTCCCTTTGATCCTTTTGCACTGTGGCATAACATAATCAAAACTAACATCCATTTCTTTCGGAGACAAACAATCAAGACCCACTATGAATTGAAAGTTTTCTCTGTAACAGTTACTGTGATTGGAACTCGTGATAAATGAACAATACAAAATGATATTTGGGTTCAGGAGAATTTGTGGTGATGATATCTTGAGAAGAAAAGAGTAGATTAACTATTGTTGAAATGAAATTGTAAGGTGAAATTCTTGAATCAGAAAGGAGGAGACATAATTGAGTGATAAACATGGGAGGGGAGAATTAAGAGATAGTGGTTGATTTGGAGTGAAAGAGTTATTTAAGCAGATAATTAATCAATAATAGTTTTAAGAGATGTGAGTATCTAATAGTATTTTCAAATAATATATTAATATATGGTATAAAATACTAAAAGTGGTAATATTTGTAATTGTTTAAAAGTAAAGATAATATTAGCATATATAGTAGTGATGTATGTCTAATAAGGTAGTTTATCCTTTATTAATAGGAAAAATTAGAGAAAATGATCAAAATGGTCTATTGGGGTTGCTTTGTTTTGATCCTTAATATATTTTAGGTGATTGAAATGAATGTGTTCAATTTAGTTTTTTACCCTAAACTTAACAATTTACCCTCAAAAACTGTTAAGTATAACGGTGGGGCCACATAACTTACAAAATTCACTATTTTTACCATCTTTATTAGCTCAAAGAAAGAGTTTCATGAATTCTAAAACACCATTTTCTCTAAAATTTTCTACGATTTGAAAAAATTACAAAAATCTCTATTTTATCTTATTCTCGAATACATCACTTTACACGATGTAACAGTCGGATACATAACTTTACAATGTATCGGGACGTTGAGTGATGTATCTAAAACCGAAAAGTGATGTATCGAGATGTATCTGAACCGGGATGCGTTGTATCAGGACTTTCTGGGATGTATTCGGATTCCATCAAATTTAAGAATTTTTGTAATTTGAAAAAGAGTAGGGATAGGATGTATCCGAAATCGAGACAAATTGTATCAGGATGTTTTGGGATGTAACTGGATTCCACCAAATTTAAGGATTTTTGTAATTTGAAAAAGAGCATGGAGAGGATGTAATTAGTTTTTAACACTATGAGATTTGTGTAAAATTATCTTATTAATATGACCAATGAGGATTGTGACGGAGAGGTAAATATTTCTTTATTTTTAATTAGAGGTTTTGGTTTTGAGTCCTCTTAATTATGAAGTTGTCTTTGTTAGGGAGCTTTACTCCCCATCGTGGGACTTTCTGACGCGAATCCGAATTTAATCGGGCCCCAATATGGATATCAGACATCATATAGATATCATATGGGAAACCAAAAAAAAAACTAGTTTATTAATATGGCTTAAAACATATACCTTTTGGTTTCATTTTATGTAGCATTGTTTGATTTGATACGATCTTTAAAAAAGAAAAATTTCTTTTAAAACTTATGATCTAAAACAATCATCACATATATCACATATTTGCGTGATTATAATTAATTTCATAAGAGATAGAAGAAGAATTATAAAGTTAATTTTTAAGATTACGAATGGTTAGCATCATGAGTTTATTTGGGATGCTGATATTTTATGGATTAATTTGGCATAACCCCAAATCAACTCATCATCAAAATTACTCTGGCTCAAACTAATTAAAACTTTAGCAGGTTAGCCAAGTTAAATGATTTTGTTCAATTATACCACCCTCATTATTTATATTTTATCACTTATTTAAGTATAACCTTGCAAAATTATCATTCCAAAAAATATTAGACTCATATTTTACTCAATATGACAAATAAAATACTATACTAATGTCAAACATTTGCAATAATTTATACAATTCTAAATCAGATATCTAACATTTTCTCATAAAGTTTTCAGTTTACTCAGAATAAGTATTTAAATGGTGGTCCAAAAACTTCATGAACAATAAAAGAAACAAAGAAAGACTATTATTTACTAATAATATGTAGGTAAATTTGAATGCTTGCATATGCGTTAAATACCTATTTAGGTTAACAACAATGACAATAACCTATTATTAAGTAAAATTTCACAAGTGACGTTTGAGAAAAACATAATATACGCAAATATTATCACTATCTCGTGAAGATAAAAAGATGGTTTTCGAAGAATCCTCGACTTAATGATACCTAATTAGGTTGATTTTCACATATAGTAAATTATTTGTCATTTATTGAGAGGCCATTCACGAGAGTTTAGCATCATTATTGAAAGAAGATATAGTGGGAAATTAACAAAAAAAAGAAGAGTATTCCCTCTTCACGCGTTTTTACTATTTATAAATACACTATTTAAGAAAATAAATCCAATTTACACTAAAACTTTTGTTAGCACACACTTTAACCTAAAAAAGTAAAGGACAATAAGTTGAAATGAAAAAAAAAATCACAAAAAAGATTATAAAGTGTAATTTTATAAAGTTAATGGGAGGTTTCTATAGTTAAAACAAATGACAAGGACTTTCTCTCAGATATTAAACCTGTCATAATATTTGTATCGTTACAAAATCTTCTCATTCCAAAAAAAAAAAAAAACTTCTCATTAAGGGTATGGAAGTATAAAATTAATTGTTTTCAAATTTTAAAACGTGTTATTCATTTTGAACGAATTAAAAAGTTAAAGTATGTCACGTAAACTGAAACACAAAAAATACTTTGGATATTTGGTGGCGTTTTTTGTGCTGTAATTTCTGAGATTTTAACAAGACTTTCCCAGTTCACAGTTCCGAAAGATATTCACATCTAACAAACTTAAAGGATCAAAACTGCTCAAGAAGTATATGCAAGGGGTTATTTTGAACCTATCCCCAAACATAGATGACCATTTTTGTAATTTTAACAAACTACAAGGACTTCATGTGTAATTTGTAAAACTTTCAAGATTATAAACTTGAGAAACTTTATGTCAATTAACCAAACACTATTTTGATTTCTCATTCTTGAGAGATTTTTTCTAAGTTTTTCATTCCATTTTTTTTTTTAATGGCAGAAGCTTTTGTCTCTTTTCTCATTGAGAGAGTTGAAGGTGTAATGAAACTAAACAAAGGTACCATTTTATGTGGTGCAAAAAAGTATGTAAAAGATCTCCAAACAGAACTCAAGAAAATGAAGCTTTTACTCAAAGATGCTGAAGTAAAACAAAAGGAAAACAAAAAATTATATGATATGATTGAGAATATTCGAAGGATCGCGTTCAAGATTGATGATGAAGTGGAAAATTACTACTTTGAGGTAGCAAAAAGTCGAAAAATATGGTTTAAAGGTGTTATGGCACACTATAAGAGGATATATTATGGTAAGCAGAAGAAGTTTCAGTTGAGAATGGTTACATATAGAAGTCATGTGAAATGGTACATAAGGAAATTGGAATGTTATGGTGTGAAGAAGATAGTGCATGAAAAAGATTCATGTAAAAAGGTCGATGGTTTAGACAGATGGGAAGAAATTACTACTACGGTTAAGAAAATGGAGAGTGAGTTAGAAGATGTTGAGAAGTCAAAGTTTGTAAGTGTGTATGTGTTGAATGAGGATAAGGTGATGGAGAAAGCAAAGGTGTTGGTTCAAAGTTTTGAGAGAATTTGATGTTAGTGTCTATCTAATGGGTCGACCTCTAGTATTTAGTTGGTTCTTGACTCTTTTTTTTTTTATGTTGCATGATAATTAGTAAGTACTAGACTATTTCTTTGACTATAGTTTAAAGTATTTGGACTTATTGTAAAGTTATTATCTACCTCATGACTTGCTTCATAATATGTTCTTTTAATTATAGTTGTTTATGGACTAATTTTGGTGTTACATGGTATGACAGACAAGATTTACTAATAAATAGTCGCTAGTGTAATTTAACATGTTACATTAATAAAAAAATAGATGTATTTATAAAGCTATACCGCGGTTACGCAAGGTCAGGGGAAGGGGTCACACTCGAAGGGGTGTAAGGTAGGCAATCAACTCTAAAACACTAATTCCACGGCTTAAAATCGTGACTTATATGTGATATGGAGACAACTTTATACTGTGACACAAACATCAATGTTGTCTGATATGGCTCGAAAATAAGTAGATAATTCTATCATGACGCAAGCATCAATGACTAATTTCATGGCTCGAACCTGTCACACAGTGACAAGGCTATCCCCTTCAATGCAAACTAGACAATGATTCATGGAAAAGATTTGTGACCTTGTGGTCCGCAAGTCACTAGCTAAATGCAAGGTTTTAGCACAACAATAATATATGGATTCTCTGAATGTATTGCATTTTAGCAAAGAAGTGTAATTCAAGACTTTTACCAACCATCAACTCCATGCTTAGAGTAAGTACTAGACTATTTTCTTTGACTATAGTTTAAAGTATTTGGACTTATTGTAAAGTTATTATCTACCTCATGACTTGCTTCATAATGTGTTCTTTTAATTATAGTTGTTTATGGACTATATTTTGGTGTTACATAGTATGACAAACAAGATTTCCATGGAAGTTTTTTTAACATGTTACATTAATAAGAAAGTAGATATATTTATAAAGCTATACCGCATTTACGCAAGGTCAGTGGAAGGGGTCACACTCGAAGGGGGGTAATGTAAGCAATCAGAATAAGCGCTATCCATTGAGTAAAGAGAGGGTTTGCTACAGTGATTCGGGCGGTTGGTGTCCCCTTCGAGAATCAACTCTAAAGCGCTGATTCCATGGCTCAAAATCGTGACTTAATGGGTGATATGGAGACAACTTTATACAGTGACACAAACATCAATGACTGATATGGCTTGAAAATAAGTAGATAATTCTATCATGATGCAAGCATCAATGACTAATTTCATGGCTCGAACCTGTCACACAGAGACAAGGCTATCCCCTTCAATGCAAACTAGACAATGATTCATGGAAAAGATTTGTGTCCTTGTGGTCCCAATCACCAGCTAAATGCAAGGTTTTAGCACAAGAATAATATATTGATGCTCTGAAAGTATTGCATTTTAGCAATGAAATGTAATTCAAGATTTTTACCAACCATCAACTCCATGCTTAGAGTTAGAGGTTCCTGCCACACTCACGAGGGACTGAGAAGTTGACAAAGTAGTGAGTTAAATGAGAGGAAAGAGTCAAAGGCAAGCCAATGGGCTTCTCAGTGTATACTGGGCAAGTAGGTATTTAAGAAGTAATATACTCAAATAAAACATGTTTTTTTCCAACATAGTCAAATGCAATCTCATCAACTGGTAGAACATAACATCAGCAGTTGTTTTTTAAAGAAAAAACAATAGTTTGCTTCTTGATCGAAGCGATCAACATCATCAGGAAGAAGGAATCTCCAACTGTGTTAACACCAGCTGTTCTTTTCCAGAAATAACAGAACTATTTTTCTTGTTTTACCTATATCATATCTATGTGTGCTATCGATGGGATCAGCATCATCAGTGAGGAGTAATCTTCATCAGTGTATACTTCCTAGCTCCTGCAAGTAACGGTATCTGATTAAATATAAAGATCGAATGAAGTAGTTCACAATCAGCAAGTATTTTGAAGTGAAACACGCGCAGGAATGGCTTTAAGTTACTCTATTCTACAACAAATGGTGCACCTAGTAAACATTTCTATGTACTTAAGGCTGGTAGGTAGAACTGTAAAGGAAGGAATATAATTTAATCAATTGGCAGATTGATTCTGGTCGCGAGAAGATATAAAGGGCTGTATAATACATATCATAAAGCTCTAGAGAAGTACTCAGGTCAATATACGCATGAAAATAGTAGGCAGATTTCACTGCAGGGCGAGTATAAGAAAGAGAGGTAAAAAGTTGAACTGACTCTTCAAAGGCCGGTGTCACGACAAGATTTACTTCCACAGCAGCACTTGAAAGCTTTCACTGGATGACTATGATCGGTGAAGTCAATACCATAATCCTGCAATGTAGCAAATTTGTAATGATTCTTCGTATATCTAAGTCAACAACTAGTTAAAAAGAAATGATACTTATCTTTGACTAACTCATGTTTCCTATATCAAAATGACAAAGTTATAAAAGTTCTAGAGTTCAACATAGATAGGGGCTTTACCCAAGTTAACTCTTCTAAAGCATTAACTTTCCTCATAGTGAAAAAAGCGACCTGCAGTGACATTAAAAAAAGATGCTTGATGTAGATAGTGCACAGATTTCTAAATAACAGAGAGATACTTCAAAAAGCGTTAAGAGAAAGATAGATAACAAGTACATGGTAGTAGTGATGATCTGGAGTCTCTACTTCAACTGGGATCTCAATCAAGTTACCTTCATAACATCTGGTCAAGATAAAATTACAATGTGGTTAGTTTCAGTCCACATTGCGAAGTAAAAAAGAATCAATGCACTTTTCTTGAATGTAAATGTGATTCTTAGAAACAATAAAAGCAAAGAACGAGCTGTTGATCATGCAAAGAAGAAAAACGGAAACTTGTAATGGTGCTCTACTGGGGGTTTATTCCATGCCAAATGTACTTCAAAAGGAAAGCCATAACAAAAGGAATCAATTGATTATTATATCTCTACATGCAATATATGGGGTTGCATCTAATGCTTACCTATCTGTTTTCTTTCCAAACTTGAGGAACAAAGTAATCGACACAAAGAGAAACATGTTGTTTGTTAGTAGGTAACAGCTAGTGGACATGAATATTATCTACTTTGTAGAAGAAGTGTACAAACCACATATCACCGGTTGAATGTAAGAGGGGAGAAGAAGAAAAAGAAGAAAGGCAATTACAAAGAGAAAAGGATGAACATTAGAGCCTAACCTATGATTAATGAACCTTGCAATATTGCCATAGTATGTTGCGTCCAAGCAAAGTGCCTCCTCATCCTTCAGGACACCTTCCGAACCCCAGTCTGCATCTAGCAAAACTGGATATGTGTGTCTCTCACCAGCAGTTTGCGTGTTTCGCTCATACAACTCTGTGTTGGTCACTATTTCTCCTACATATTCACAAACAAAAGCACCTCTAGGCAAATCCTCCAGTGCCCTGAGACCCCAACCTTTCCCATCAGCTGTCATAAACACCTGACATGCAGGATAAGAATGTGTCAAACAATTTCTTACTACTCTAGGTTTCTTCAGAAGTATTGATCATGCACAAAACCTTTCTTTCCTTTTCGGATAAATCAGATATCATTTATATTCACACCAAGATGGAAAAAGCAATATATACAATATAGATTATAGTTCAACCACAATAAATTACTCCCTCTGTCCCAATTTGTGGCACACTTTCCCTTTTAGTTTGTCCCAAAAAGAATGTCACATTCATATAATTAGAAATAACTTGACTTTAAAATTCCCCTTTTATGTCACACAAGGGCCTAAGGTGTGTTTTAGTCCACATTTCAAAAGTTTTCCTTTATTTCTTAAATTTTGTGCCAAGTCAAAGGGTGCCACATAAATTGGGACAGATGGAGCATCATGTTTTCCCAGACCAATAATTAAATGACTACTCCTAACATCATTCTCACTAGTACTGAAACAATCTCCTATTTTTTATGTTCACAAAGAGCCAAAGTTATGGTACATAAAACTCTAGGTTTGCAATATTTTTCTAACCTGCAATGGCACTGCTATGCCTCGCTGAATAACACGATTTCCACATCCCCTGCTGCAGCCACATTTATGCCAGCACTCTTTGATAAATTTCCTCACCAGATGACCCTTGCACAGGCCAGACACGCTATTATTCTTAGACCTTTCAAGGGGACAGTCCTGACAATATACTAAACCATGCTTTTGGGGTTCACAACTCATTGAGATGCAACTCTCAAGAAACTTCTCCTTGAGCAAACCACCTGATGTGTAGGCAAATTCACCCCCTGTTTCACCAGCACAAGCACAGGGTATATCTTGAGACAAACAATCCCCGCTGCAGTTTGAACAACAGCTGTCATCTGATATACGAGCAAGAAGAAACTTCACATATGCGTTTTGGAAAATAACACTTTTAGGTATGTACTTAAAGACAGGCAGGACGTGGCTGAATTCATTAATCAACGAAATTTTATGCTCCTCTTGACCATTGGCGATGTCTTCAATATAATAAACAGAATTACAAAGACCAGGAGATGAGTGTTCACTTTGAACAAGCACTGAATTGTTCATAGTTGAAGAGGAAAGGAGTTTAAGAATCTTGTTAGTGTTGTCCTTCTCAGCACCATTAATCCTTGTACCATTAAAATCCACCATATAGCACATTATATCCCTATTTCCTGAAGCTGGAAATGTTGGAATTTGAGGTAAGATTTTGATAAGATTCGACAATTTGAATGAGCCATTGCTAGTGTCTGGAGCAAAGTGCAATTCATGATTAGTAGCATCATATCTGACACCTACTGGGTGAAGTTTCTGAGACTCTTTCCCAGCTGATGGCTCATTTGCTGCCCTGGCCTTGGTGCCAGCTGTCAGATAGCATTTACACAGATTTTCCATCAGACTTAGCAGAAAACCAGGTTGCGAAAATTCGTAGGACTTCATATACTTTTCCTCCATCCGCTTAAAGACTGCATCTAAACTTGGTGGACAGAAATCTGATGAAGAATATGTCTTATAGACAAAAGAGACTTTCACCTCCCCGTTTGGGGAGGAAGCAATATTTATTCGTGATGAATTTGTTGCATCTTCTTCATTTCCTTCTGTACCCAGATGTTCAGAGTTGAGACACTCCAAGTCTTGTTTTTCAATTCCAAAAAAATATGACAGAATTAAACTTCTAGACTATAGATAACATTCGCATTTTGGCAAGACTTAGAATTTGACTACAAAACCAAGAGGAAAAGAAAACAAAAAAAAAAAAAGATTCCCAACTTCAGACATACAATTTACCAACAAAAAGAGAAAACAAACTTGTGACCCCATCTGATTCAACAAATCTTATGTTCTTCATTCACATAGCTTTTTCCTTTTCATCAACCAAAAATATCATTGGGCTTACTATGAGCAGAAACTAATATGTAATTACTATAAACCATAAGAATCTTACAGCTAGCTTGTATGAAAGATAAAGCTCAATTGAGAGAGGAAGATGTAGCTTTTTTGTAAAAAGCGTGTATACAATATGATTTGACAACTTTGATTTGTATAAAGATCACTAGAGGCAGAACAAATTCATAGAATTTGCCCTCAGAAAATTGTAATCATTGAAGCTTCATAAAGAAGAAATACCAGTGGAGAATGGATTATATATAGCAGTATGGCTTTGCTGTCTTTCTTTGGCTTTCATCAGTTCACACATTAGCTTCAAAAATATAGTTATTGATATTAGCAAGTTAACTCCTATATTTCTCCCTTTTAGTCAATAATTTCAATATTCACGTCCTGAATTAGTGAATAATCACCAAAACTAGCATACATGACAGTCAAAAGAGACTTCAAAAAGAAAATACATCTAGAGAATATCAACAGAATGGGTATCAAAACTCACAAAAAAGAACAACCCGTTCACAGTTTCAAAGTAGAACCATGTCTGGTGAGAGAGACAGAATAATCTTATTAATAGTTAACTCTACACATTGAAGGAATACCTGAAGGGAAAACAGCAAGAGGAACATCAAAACCTGGCAGGTTATCAGAAAGTGGGATAGCATCACTGAAGCCATACTGAACCAGTGCACCTTCATTGGATACATCAGTAGAACCCATGACGTTTGGCTCTTCCAGGCTACTATTATAAGCTAATCTTCTTTTGGGTATCACAGCAGGATATGAACGAGATGTGTCTCCCCTTTTCTTTAATTCCAAATGAGATGACAGAGTACAAGGTCCTCGCATGTCATCATCAGAGAGTAGTACAATGTCATTATCCTCCTCTGAAACAGGAGAAGCCTCTGAAGTAATCTGCTTCTTACCTTTGCGCTGATAATGGTTCAAGAGAGAACGAGGCTTCAGTTCAGCATCCTGAGTTCCATAAGACTCGGTGGTGATTTCAGCCATCTTCTGCTTGCCGGAAGGCTGCAACTCTGAAGTACATGCGTCAGCACTAGGGCCGGCATTGTGTTTAGCAGGTGAAGAATGATTTCCCTGGGAGTAGAGCCTAGATCTTTTCAATGGTGGTTCATTTTCTTCTGATTCATCTTCCAACGAGGATTTCTGCTTTTCCTGATCATCAGGGGAATTAAATGACATGCTTTCACATTGAAAATTGAAAGGAATCCTATTTTTCTATTTGTGCATGATATCAAGATAGATATAAATATTACCACACATAATCTTCAGAAAGGATTCACATGTCGCAAAGGGTATCATGTGGTTATGGACAATAGAAATAAGCACTGAATCATAAGTAACAACAATACCTTAGACTCTTCGCTGTCTATAATAGACTCCAAAAGAACAGAATAATTCTCATCTTCAATAAGCTTCCAGTTTTTGTTGTACAAATTCAGAAGGCACCTCAATACTGGCTTCACAACTGTTTCACTGTAGCCAAAGACCTTCATTGCCTCAAAGGCCTTTGTAACTTTTGCATTCGAATTTGGCGCCATTTAGTATTTACTAGTGTAGAACTTTAAGGAGCTCAATGAGGTTGAGGTATATCTTTTTCCTTTACATGCCAAAAAAATAAAGAGAAAACATTACATCTGCATTTTAACCACAAACAAGAAAATGCAGAGACAATATCTGAATTTTACCAACATAATGACTGTAAGTATAGCATACTAACTAACTAGATGAAATGCCATGTTGAATGGTATTCAATACAGATCTATGAGGACTCCTAGCATTTTTTCAGAAGCTAATTGGAAGTACTATAGAATGTTGGTTTTATCAAATACTACATAAATTAAAAAAAAAAAAAACAGATGATATTGTTAAGCATCTAACCGATATGTCATCATCATCAACAACAACAACAAACTCAATGTAATAACCTCACAAGTGGGGTCTGGTGAGGGTAGTGCGTACGCAGCCTTGCCCCTACATTGGGAAGATAGAGAGGTTGTTTCCAATAGACCTTCAGCTCAAGTAAAGTATAATAACAAGTATTGTTAAACCGATACTTCATCATGTTCAGAAATTCCTATAGAGCTAATTCTGACACAGTAGTTGACCACTTGACTGCATAATAATCAGTTCATCATATATACGTAGTAATGCAATTTTCTCCCACAGTTCACTAAGTCATGTTTCATAACTGACATCTTCTCTATTAATATTTCTTTTAAGCATCTTCTCTATAATCCTTTTAAGCAGGAGTAAGGGAATAGTCATCTCATGACTGGAACTGGCGCAAGGCAAGGCATTCTACATTAATTATGTCCTTCAACAAGCCATTCCCACAAGCCATAGTATTTTTCTAGATTATATACAAATGCTTTTAAGATAATATTTTTTTGCTTATGTAACGGACACAAGAAAATAAGTATAAAACCCACTTATTTATTTATTTTGATGACCGTGATGTCCGAACCAGCTTTCACACACCTCAACTAATTCCATGGGATACTTGTCTCCCACTAGCAACAAGTACCAGCAAACACTGTCCACCAAGCCTAGGACAAATGGGGAAGAATCACCTACTATTTTTGTCTTTACTAGAATTTGAACATGAGACATCATGGCTCTCAACCACTTCATTGACCACACAAGACACACCCTGGGTGCAAGAAACCGACTTATTTTCCTAAAAAACATTTTCCTTTGTACCGAACACACCCTGATCCTCAGTATACATCAGAAACAAAACTAATGAGATTTCACAGCATCAACGAAGCAAAACCCTTATTGAACAGATGAAACATAAATAAAAATTACTAATTGAAACAGAACCATGAACACCTTAACATGGGGAAATCAAAATCAAATTTTATAAAAAGGAAAAATACAAAACAAAGAGAAAACAAAATGTGGAATAGCACAGATTCCAAATAAAGACAACAAAGATTTTATTCTTTCTGCTCTGTTCTTCCTTCAAACACAACACCAACACCAACACAAAGTATGTGGTGCATCAAGACTGCTCCTCCTTAACCAGAGGTCTCGGTTCAAGACCTAGGTATGAAAAAATTCTCTGTCTAGATAGGAAGTGAGAAACCAAACAAAAAAAACACAACAACAATAACAACAAAATACATTTCAAAAGGTAAAATTTTTATATCATTTTCTTCATTTTTTCTTCTGCATGAAACCATTTTCACTCTCTAATATCAATGGGTTATATACCCCAACACAGAATCACTCAATGCAAGACTGACCCCAGTAGTTTTTCACCGAAATTCTTCCACAAATCCCAAAAATCAAATAAAGTATTCACCTTTTTACCTTAAAAAACTTGAGGATCAAGAAACATTCTTGTGGACCATACTCTAACAAATTGCGTTCATCTTAATCCAGTACTTTTGACTCGAAGCATAAATTTATTTGATGCAATAAATATGAACCTATAACTTTATAGATATAATGGTGGGTCCAAACCCTTAAACTTCGAATTCTGAATTCGCCTCTCGATAAATAAAAAAAAGAAGGGATAAATCACTGTACCTTCTATGGAAAAGTTGGAGAAATAGCTATTACTTTAGCATTAAGAAGCATTTGGACTCCATCACAACATTCTTTTCAACAATGGTGAGAGATAAAAGCTCCTATAAGAATTTCCTATGAATATATAAAACCAAATAATTTAATTCTAAGTATAGTTAGTAAATATGGTTAACTAATAAATGTATTCATAAAAGAAAATTTTGGGAAATCTTATTCCGTTGACGGAAAATGATTAAAATTATCCCTGAACTATGTGAAATAGATCATTTATACCTATCATTATATTTTGAGATAAAAAATGCCCTTGCCGTTAGGTGGAGAGATTAGTCTCACTTGTGACTTGTGAGGGTGTTTGTGATCTCTTGGAATAATTTTTTATCCCAAAATATAATGAAGGATATAAATTGATCTATTTCACATAGTTCAAAAGTAATTTTGACCTTTTTCCGTAAAATAAATTGTATGACATTCTATTTTATTTTTCACAAATTAATGAAATCTAAGTTTTGTACTTTGGGGCTATAAACTTTGAATATATTTTAATGAAATAAAAAAAGTTTCACTCGACTTAAATGCGATAAATTATTTTATAAATATCTATAAAAGAAAATAGTTACTTTTTACTGTCAATTGTATTACAACCTTTTGCCTTTTCACTCCACCATCGACTCTTTGGCAGTCCACAAATTGAAAAAAAAGAAGAGCTTTTAAATGGTTTGTTTTTATTTTGGAGGAAATAACATGAAACAATTTTACTGATGTTGATTATAGGTTGAAATAATAATTTCCTAAATTATATATTTTTTAGACACACAAGTCAAATTAGATATAATTTGTTTCTTTTTTTTTTTTGCTTTGGATATATAATTTGTTTCTTTTTTTTTTGCTTTGGATATATAATTTGTTTCATATGTATTGTATCCAAAGTTTGATTTACATTTATTTGAAATATGCAGGCTCTCTCCTCTCTCCCACGTCCCTATCCTTCTCTGTACTTTTATTTCACAATGTATCTTTATTTCATAATTTTATGTATTTATATATCCAATATCAATTTTATATATCGATGTATTCAAAATCAATTTCATCTAACTTGTCCATATCACCTTATTCTATTTCAATATATTGATATGGCCATTGCATTTCACATATAAAAACATGGAAAAGAAATTGACATTTCATTAATTTGTTAACGATCATTAAATGTCTAGCGTAGTTATTATGTACGTGATTGAAAAATTGTTGAGATGTATTTCGAATTCTTCGATAACAATCGAAACGAAAAAATACTTATCACTTCATCACAAATTTTATTGATCGGGACTAAACTTTGACCTAGTAGGATATGTTGACAGAATGAATTTGACCAATGTAGACCGTCTGATTATTTCATCACGACCGTTAATTTTATAGATTAATCTTGACCATTCATCTTTACTGATCCAACGGCTCATATCACAACAGAAGATTCCCCAAATCTCTTATTTCCTGTTTGGGAAATCAGTCTAATACAAACAGAGGTTTACAGAACACTGGTTTTACCATTTCCTCTCATTTTGACTCTTTTTACTCAAAACAAACACTGTCTTACCAGCTTTTCTTAAAGGTAATACTGCAAAATATATACTCATAATAGGGGGGGAAATTTGAAATTATCTTACATTAATTATCTTATTTCAACTTTATCTATTTGTAAAAATTGAACGTGTAGTCGTGTTATTTGACTACACGTTTAATTTATTGATCACTAAGTCATACCCTTGAACGTGTAGTCGTGTGATTTGACACCAATGCTAGAAAAGATAAACTATAATCCCCTCATAATTTTACTGTATAATGAAGTAAGAATAAATAGCATTTTTCATCAAAAAACGTAACCTTATTATATGTATAAATATTTTTAAAATTCGTTTTGTATAAGTATACATAGTTCAAGCCGAAAGCAATGAATTCAAACAAAACATGTCCAAATGCCTATACTACTTCCCTAGCATGGTCACTCATCAACAAAGCTTGCTACATCCATATGAAGCACTCAATGCTACAATACACGAAAGCACGAAAACAATTGCAACATAAATATAAGGAAACAAAGAGTTTATCCAACCGTCTCCAGACCCCACTTCTGGGATTACATTGAGTACGTTGTTGTTGTCGTTGATTAGCACAAAGAAGTTTGCAGGATTGAATTTACCATTGACACAAAGTATGTCATCTTAGATGAGTTCCAAGAACATGTATAAAGAAATGCTGGAAATGCAGTGATTCATCAATATTGTCTACACTGTGAACATAACATCACATATATGCTAAAATAAATGAGAGAGAGAGGCCTCTTACAATCAACGGTAGACGATATTGAAACATAACTGAAGTTTCCATTGATGCCTGAAAGTTGCACTAAAGATCAAAGGATCAATAAACCACTCAAAAATCAATGTGTTTCGACTTTCAGTAACTTAATCAACGGTACAAATGGATGTCCCCCCATCCAATAGACGATTTGTACACTGACCGCTGCTTCTAAAGTGTATCATTCATTACACTAACAAAATGACAATGTGAGCTAACAAACGAATTTCCTATCTAATACTCTACCAGCTAAGATAAATTAATGAACATGAGAGACAATCAGATGTTATATCTTCGAACCATTTCTAATGGTCGATTTGTCTGACTTCTTTTAAAAGTAGAGAACTATAACAACAGATACCATACTTTGTGTCATCTTACTTCACTTCCTGTACAGTTTCGGTCGTAGGAAAGGACTATGTCTATGAATGAAAGCAGCAGCTATGGCAAAGGATTGCAAAGCTGATAGAGTCGAATGAAAATGGATGTAATACAAACCATCATGAATATTCGACATTTTCATGACTGGTGCACTTTGTTTTGAACCCTGCAAAATCGGGAAAAAGAAAATCGGTTAGTGACATTTCAATGCTCCACTTATTTAAATGCATAGTTGCTTGAAGAACATAGAGAACAAAATCTTTTAATTAGATAGACCTGTATATAGAGATCAAAAGTTTGACAGTCTCCAGATGTAGTTTGTGATGAAGCTTCATTTCCAGTTTTAAGAACTGTGAGGGGGCACCCGAGATCCCAGCCTCCACAATCACAGTGCCCACCAGAGCTCCACCGTTCCAACAGGCTTGACGGCCCAGCATGTCTGCTTCTAGGTCCACCGTGAAAACCACTTGGAATTATAACATCCGTGCTTGTTGAGCATTCACTGGTGCCACGTGAACGACATTCCACTGATATCTCAGGAGGTGCATTTTTACTTCCAGTCGGAGATTTCTTGAGAAACTTCATACCCCAGCCACCCTTCTCTGCCTCCTTGGAGCTGTCATTAATAGGATCTCTGGTAACAATGGCAGCCAACTCAAAATTTGGTGGAATCTGCTGATCTAAAAGAGCATTGCCGCATGAATAATAATCATCATACATATCTATGGATGGCGTCCACGAAGCATCTTCAAGAATGGCGCTTGTTCCCCCGAACTTGGATAAGCTTCTCTGCTTATAAGACTGACTAGTTCTGAACACATCTGTGACTTTCTTTGTCAACGTTTTGTTCTTCCTGAGGATATGACTTGTTTGTATCTCATCCATATATTGATCCATGGAACCAAACACAACAAATCGTGTCTCCATAATCTCCAACTTGGTTGAGCTGAGTGTGACTGAAGTTGACACAGTCATTTTACCTACAAGATGTGATTCCCTTGCAGAGAAGGTGCGTTCCTTTTTGCCTTCTGGTCTTGAATGAAATGTGTAAACATAATCGAGAAACTTATCATCAGGTGAGTCAATCTTCAGCAAATCAGCTATATAAACTTCCTTTTTACCATCTATGGAAAAGACATAATGTGGTAAACCATTTTTCCATCTCCTCTGGAGCATTCCTTGAGAAATAGGGGCAGCTGCTGAAAGACAAGATTGATCCGAGCATGTCGAAGCTGTACTAGATACAGAGAGAACCCTTCTGTGTACATTCTCAGATCCATATGCATGATCTGCCATCTCCTTCTGTAGCTTCTGTGCTGAACTGACACTAAAACCACCAGGAGAGCTCATGAAATCGGAAAAACTTGCTTCTTCACTGTCATGTATATTTTCCTTTCCAGAATCAACAGTACAGTTAACAGATCCCAATTGATTAAGTAAAGGACTCTTTAAAATGTTCAGCATACTCTTACTACCAGTTATTGCACCAAGAATCCACTCCGCGGAGGAGTCAGGGACATAACTTGACTCAATCCCCACAGTTTGAGGGCATTCGATCGCCAGATTACCATTAGTGCAGAGATTTTCATTTCTAACCTCTCTTGAACCTGAACTCTTTGATAAAATTTGCATCTTTGAAGAGAAGTTACATGTGGAATGTATGTGTACCAATTCAAGGCAGCGAAGGAAGTATCTTTCGTCAAAACTTATTATATGCTTCGGAAGCTTATTTTGTAAGCCAAGAGAACTATGAAAGAACAATTTCTGAGTGCAATTTCCAGTAGTACGCGGGTTTCCTAATCTAAGTAGGTGCTGTGGTTCCAACTCTTCTATTAATCTTGTTGGCAAACAACTACTCTCCTCTGCTTGTTCTTCCTTCTTCACAAAGTGCAATACATCTTCTTTATTAGGTCCATCCTTGTCCATGTTTCTGCGTTCCATATTGCACCTCCAAGGTGATTAAACATTAGAAAGCAGGTAAATGAACTTTCTTCCTTCACCTTCCGCGATATAAATATGGTTTATACAAAGAGATCAAAATCCACCAGCACTTGTATCGTCCCAATTCTAATTTCGGGAAATAGGCTGAAATGGAATGGAACTACCAGTTAATGCACAAGAATTTTTAGTCATGAATCAGAAGAAAGAATCTTTGCCAATTAAACTACTCCAAAGATTAAAACTTGATCAAACAATGAACTACAAGAGGGTCTAAACAACAGTCTTTTGTAGGTGAACGAGATTACAAGGTGGAGAATCGAACTCTCACCTTTTCAGGTGGCCAACCAACTTAGCTACTAAGATTCCCCGTCTACAAAACAAGTCTCAGACTTTGTAACAGCTGAAAAACAGAAAAAAAATCAAATCTTTGGCAACAAATCTCCTTACAAAAACAGAAATTTACTTGTGGTGCACTTCCCAATAGCTGGGAGAGACACAAACAGTGAAACAGAAAGAACAAAGAAGAATAAACAGTGTTATATATATCTAGATCCTAATTGCATTTCAAGAACCAATAAAGACATTATAAAGAATTGCAACAACTGCCAGACAAATTGCACAAAAAATACAAACATAACATGTCCAACAAATAGTAAGCAAAGTACTAAACATCAGAAGTAAAATCAAAGCTCAATAACTTCCTACTCACCTCCAAAAAAAAATGAAACCCCACTTCAAATTCACCACTCAGATCAAGCTTTTAGTTCTTCCAATCCCCTTCAGAAACAGCAAACACCAAATAAAGATAACTTAATGTTAGTCAATTTCAAGCCAACCCCACTAAACAAAGATAAGATGTACAATTAGTCCTTCAAAAAGTCTATTTTAAAACAAAGTAGAGAAAGAAAAGGAAGAAACTTTGGCTATTAAAGAAACAAAGAAAGAAATAAAAATTACTTCTACAAAAGTATACCACATGGAAGAAACCTCATCCACCACTTTCACCTCCAACTACAAAATAACTGTTTTTAGACAAATCTTGATTCTAGAAGAAGAATACCAAACCAAACACATAAATAATAGAGTAAAGGTGAAATCTTTAGCTAAATTCAACTAAATGGGGTTCAAAGAGGGGGTGGGGTGCATAAGCCATGTTTGGTTTATTGGAAAAATTAGGCAAAACTATAGAATAGGCAATGGTGGGGTCCAAGATTTACTGAAATCTTGCATTTTCAAGGTCCAATCTATGGAATAAACCAAACCCCTCTTAACCCCACCACCCCACATCTATAAACGAGTGAAAACATGAGAGAGACATACAGAAATATGTATGTATAGGTGAAAGAGTAAAGAGAGAAAAAGGCAACAAAAATGTCTTAGCTGGTTAGCACAATTGGATCAGTGCTGGACTATTTGGCAACTTGGCACTATGTCATTTCCTTAACAAATTTTCCTTTTTTTTTTCTTTGAAGGTTTTATTATTTTTCTAAATTAAGCTCTCATTTGATAATAGATTTTGAAGTTTGACATTTTCAGTTTTTGAAATTGTAATTAGATACGTATGTATATTTTTAGAAAAAAAAATTGAAGTTACGTGAGTGAAAGTCCTGGTCAAAAGTTGAAGCTAGTTTTTAAGAATTTGAAAATATTTGAAGATCGGATTTTTAAAATCTGATTAAATTTCATGGCCAAATAGATATTTGAACTAAATTTTATGGTCAAATATATATTTGAAGATAATTTTTTGAAAATATATAGTCAACGCTAGCTAAATAATTAGTAGGCATTTGGTCATAAATTTTAAATACTTTTCACTTTATTTGGAATTTATAGAATTGAAAATGAAGTTATGTTTGGTTATACTTTTTGCAAAGAATATTTGAATTACTAGGATGTACTTAAATACAACTTCAAAAGTGAAAAGTGAATTAAAAAATAAATTATAAGATATTTTCCAATTTTTAAATATAAATTTGAATTTAAAAAATTTATCATCAAACACCAAATTTTAAATAACATAAATATTATTCCAAAAAAAAATAATTATTTTTTTATGACCAAACGAGTACTTTGTTGTTTTGATCAGGAAAAACAGGTTATTTATTGCTATAATTAAGAAATTCAGAAGAAGAAAAAAGTCATTAAGCAATAACTAAGAAATTTCTCATAATTTTTTTCTTACCATTAACTTATAGTCACAAATGGCCGCTATTGCATACGGCTAATCAATGTTGTTACATTTTGTTGAAAATAAATAACTAAGGAAAAATCTTATTATAATTTTTTAAAATTTCTGGCAATTCATTCAATTTATGACATTAGAACATATAAGTATATGATTTTCAACGTCACATCTTTAGTAAAAAAAAATATTTACACGTAAATCAATAACATACGCAAAAAACTTTCTATATTAGTATCACTTTTTTTAAAAAAAAAAAATTACTATAAAGTGTCATATTTTATATTTATACTCAGTATTTTCATATAAGTGGTATTTTACTATTCTATGATGCCGCTTGGAGCAAGGTATATACGTTTTTGTGTGAGAGACCGCGTTTATATAAATTTTATATAAATTAAATAAAAATATATATTTTTCAACTATTTAAATTATATAATATGGTTCACAAAATTAGTAATTCTACAAGTATGCCCCCATTGACCATCCAAATGCAAGAAAACAAAAGGACCCTGCAAAGATATAAATAAACATATGTACCTAACAACCTTGAATCTTGATACCTTTTACCCATCACTTTTCTTCAAACATGTGACTTCTCTAAAATATATATCGGGGCGGAGTCAATTTATGATCAGGGGTTCATTCATTCCTATTACGAAGAAAAATTATATTATTTATATATAATTAAAATTAATTTTTATGTATATATATAGAACTCTCTTTAGTTAGTTCGTGTGCTTACTTTTTTAGTTTTTAAACTTCCTTAATTAAAATCTTGGCTCCGCAACTATATTTATATTATTATTTTCTGACTTAGATCACGTACAGGGTAGGACATATTTTTTATTTTTTTGTTTTTTTTGGAGGTGTTATCTTTCAAACATGTTTTCGAAATTAATGTTATAGACATAAGAAATGTTCTTTTGTGAAATTAATGTTTGGTGGTAGATTTGTCTGTGAAATAAATTAAATATCATATCATGATTCAAATTATTGAATATTGTCATGTTGCTAGTGTTTTTTAATTGTTATTGTTGTTATCTTGACTTGTTTTTTTGTTTTTTTTATTTTATCTGCGGCGCAAAAAGGTCAGTAGATTGGAAACTTGTGATGTATTTGGAATAAAAATAAATAAACAATAAAATAGATAATAAAAGAAAAAAAAAGAGCAAAATTTTACTTTTTTAAAAGAATAAATGTGATTAGATATATATAGGTCATAGGAGAGAATAATAAATTACCATTTTATAAAGTTAGGATTAGAGTTAATTGACTTTATAGATACTTCCAAGGAGGATATATATTATTTCAACCTAATTACTAGACTTTCGATTTGTTCGACATACCTATATGATGGAATATTTTTTCAAACTTCAAGATGATTGATTAAAATATATAGTTATATATAGTTATGAAAATATTGAAAAAGAAAAGGTTATTTTCAAATTAGGTCGAATAAAGGAGGATTGCTCAAGTGTGCTTTATAAGAAGATTGATTAGGGATTTTATCTCGATCTGATGTGAAATTCTTTCCATCAACATATACCCCCTCAAGTCTGAAGCCAAACATTCTTTATCTGGCGTTTCAGTATCATTCAGTTTGGAGCATGACATTCAAGGATCGAGAATACAGTCCCATCAAATTCTAACTCTTAAAGGATACTATAATTAAGAAATATTTTGCTAACGATAAGAAATGAATGGACCAAAAGTGTATTGCACGGTAAAATTGAGCAATTTCGATTAGTATATATATCGATAAATTTAAATTAATTCCCTTGATTTGGTTCTAGAGTTGTAACTCAATGGATAAAAGCTAGCATTGTTATGGAAATAGAAACATCGACAACAATCAATGTGATTGGATGGTTGGGGCTTCTTTATTCTTGATTAAAGGTTTCGGATTCGAGCCAGCTCTAGAAATAAAACAATATCATTTGGAGCGTCACCCTCAGAGTTATGCGAGTGGCAGCCTAGTGGAGCTAGAAATTTGATAAAGAATGTGCAACTTTTCTTCTCATTTATATTAATTAAGGGTATGAAAAAATAAATATAAATACATACACACTCATATAATAGCTAAAATTTAACTTATGTACACCACATAATTTTTTAGCAAAAGGTGTGCAATGTGTTGGGTATTATTTGCCCTGAGTTTCTTACCATAAATAGGTTTTCCTTTTAGGAAAAGGTTTTGGCTTGGCTAGTCCTTTTCTGGTAGGAAAAGGTTTAGGACTCTATAAATAGAGGTTTGTTCCTTCTAACTTAATCAGCATTCACAATGTAGTCTTAAGGGCTTTGAGAGTTTTGGTTAGGGGGAGAATTTGTGGGTCACAAGCTTGATACATTATCACTTGTGTGAACCTCTCATGTATTCCGAGTGAATTGGTTGAGGTTGTTTCTCTCTATATTTTGTACTCTCATATTTATAGTGGATTGCTCAT